>QLPD01008953.1:0-13175 GCA_003314085.1 Hymenopellis raphanipes
GGACACGATCGATTCTATTGGTGTCCGCCCTATCGGCATGCCGCGTTATTACAAGTTGTTACGCGAAGAGAGGCGTGAAACGTGTACGAAAGTCTGCATAAACGCGACGATACGCCACTGCCAATCCATGTACGGGTTGTTGCAGCATGAAAGATGAGTTAAAGAGAGCTATCACTCTGGGCGTTTCCAGATCATCAAATTTAACCTATCTCACGGTATTCTGTTCCCAGATTGTGGGTCCGTCAACTGCATACAACGCACTTTCAAGGATATGCGTTTCAAGCCGGTGGGGTATATCCACATAACCATCAGGAAGCTGACGGTTAAACGTTAAACTACGAGGTATCATGTCACTAGTTATGTACAGCAAGTAATATCGATAAATAGATAGGTTAGAAATGATAGCAGTGAATAAATAAGTAGACAGAAGAAAGACGAAAGGAAGGGCAATTTTGGTACAGCACTGTTCTGGCTGTTCCACAACTCTCTCACATCCCAACCGGGCTCTGTGTGCGCTCAGGACCAACATCTTCAGGCTCATCCTCGTCTTCGCTATCTGATTCATCACCAGCAGAAGTAACTTCCGTAAGCGTCATAGAACGATGTCGAATGACGGCACGATGCTGCGGCTCCAGATAAGCGTTCAAGCACGGAGACTTTTTCAGTTGCTCAATGTCCACATGAATGATCTCCTGACAGAACATATCCAGATCAAGGTCGTTCTACAACAAAAAGAAATCAATCATCAATGATACCGTCAGATGAGCGTCAACTGACCTCGTCGTAGCCTAGTTGACGGGCGTGAGCAACGGGAACGGTAGTCAAGAAACATGGCATAAATACGCACCAAAAGGTTGCTCGATCTCCTCACCTGCCGCGAGGAAGCCGAGGTAGATGAACGAAGCGATGCAGACACCGGCGACGGTGTACCACTGGAACTCGGTGACGAGTTGGAAAGGCAGGAAGAAGAGGTAAATCCAAACGGTACTAGTATCATGATAAGGTCAGAGGTCAGCGGATAGCTGGGATGGAGCTTACTGTCTATACAAGAACAGGCAAGTGGTATCAGCGTCAACTAGCCTCTCTAGCTTACAGGTGAGTCGTACCGAATATGAACAGAATAAACACTAAAATGCTGTCAGCAACGGTAGATCGCAAATGAGATATCGCCTACTCACAAGGGCAAAGGTGTCGTCAAAATTCGTTCCAATGCTACCAGATGGTCAGACACGCAATGCACCTCTAGCAAATGTTCATACCAGACAAAGTTTCCTCCATCGCAGCGAGAAGCCCAATCATAGATCCCAAGCTTGTACCTATACAGGCATCATTACAGACATGATAAGAAGACTGCATTGACTGACCAGGCACGGTATTTCTGTCCTCCAAAACGCTATACCACTCGCTGAGACACCGCAAGATTTCCAGAGGCAGATTCTCCCCGGCACCAGCGACCATCGGCCTGTGTTTGTGTGAACCAATTCTGGGTTGGACTGGCCCGCGCCAGCATCTCTGGCTCGCGTCCATAGCGAAGGGATCCTTCCTGATAGGATCCTCCTACATTCGGGTGAGTATTTCACGGCTTGGGTATATATTTTCACGCACAGAAGTCGGAAGCGAATCAGAATCCTTTCGTTTGCCCGTAAACCACCCACGAATCTCGTTGTAGAAACCAGCAAACGGTATAAGATCACCAGAAACCTTGTTGAACATGTCGTCCTCCGGAGTCTGCCGCGCAGCTTGGAGCGGACCATGAGCCGAGTATACAGAAGCCTGCGAAGGCCTGCGGTGGAGCTGGCGCAGCGAGCTGCTAGACGCTTTGCTGGGAGGGTGGAACGTGCCGTAGGCGTTGATAGGCGGGATGACTGGATCAGGAGCAGAAAGATTGTTATTCAGACGCGACGATCCAGCCGAAGGAGCCGGCGACGGTGCGCTTTTGGGAATAGAAGGGTTGGACGCTATACGGTGTGCCCTAGACGGAGGCGGCATAGCGGTCGTCATTGCTGCAGTCTGTTGCTCGACGGTATGATCATGCTATACATGGCCGTGTGAGCATTTAACTTCTGACCTAGAAGGGCAACGAACGGAACACACTTCGTGAAGCGGGCGGACCAGGTCGTAGAGGTCCACATAATAAATCCCTAGTTCACCTCGGAGGTGGTGCTTCAACGCGACGGCAAAGCCTTCAATGAGGTCCAACGCCATCCGCTTTTCTGCCATGACTTTGATCATCTCTTGTTTCGAGCGGTTGACTTGTCCGGACGCGATTTCCTCTGGTGTCTTGGGCGACAGCCGAGGCGGAACGTGGAACCAGACCAGACGACCCATCGAGCGCGCGTTGCGCATGACATCCGACCAATATGTGCGTCCTGTCCAGTAACGATCATAACTTCAAAGAATGCTTGGTCAATTTCGCGTTTGGTGAGGAACATGTGGTGGCCACGCACCCGCTCATCGCACGATATGAAATGACAAAACCAATAACGACGCCTAAACAAAATTAATACAGCTCAGTTGGCAAATGAATTTGAAGAAAAGCGGGGCACGCACCGAGCACGGTCAGCATAACATTCGGGATGCGCAATCTGAGAGAATTCGACAGATCCAGATACACGACGACTATCAGAGATAAACATAAGCTTTATCAAAATGGTTGGGACGTGGCGATACGCACGAGCAGCAAAAAGAGTATGAAGCAAAACCGCCGGCCATATTCTCCAAATCTAGGGGGTCCATTAATGCGCGCATCCTTACATTCGCGGTCTACGCACCACAGAACCGCGTCCAAATGTCCAAGCGACGAGACTATATGCAGGACGCTGGGTTATTTCTGAAAAGGGTATTCCCTTGGGCCGGACTGCAGGTAGGAGGGTATGTTTGCCAGTAAAGGAGCGCTTGCCCTTGACGCGGCCGTTAGACTTGCTAGCCATTATTATAGAAAATCCAGAAAATGAAGGTAGTATAGATCAATGCAAGATATGTTGGTATAGAGGAAGAAATATGAGGTAGAAAGATGGTGGGAGGAGGAAACCCTTTGGTCTAATATTGTCATTGTGGGCGCCGGCGCTCTTGATCCAGTGATGGCATCCGTCAATTCTTCCATTCTTAGTCTACAATCATACCGCCCACCTCATGATGACATGTATCGTGAGCAAAAATCTAACTGGCGCAAAGTAGACCCATGAGAGAAGACGTGTATTAGGCGTTATCAAGCAATCCATTAACAGTATCCTACACATACCCTCTAACCTACGACTCGAAAGTGAAACTTGCTCCAAGCTTCGAGTGAACACGACATTAGTAAATACGACATGCAACTCGGAACGCGAACAGACCTTGTGCATGGGTCCAACAGGAGTAACATCGCTGAACTTCTGAGTGTCAAGGGCAAGACCAACTCCAGCCTTGAGACCAGGGCGTATGGTCTGAGAGTAACCTGAACATCAAAGAATCAGGAGATGAACCGTTAACGGGTATAATGGTCGTACCAAGAGCAACAACACCGGCACTGTTGATTTTAGCCTTGACGAAAGCTCCGGAGACGCGATCGAGGACGCTGCAAATTATTCACATCACATCCACGCATCGCGCAAAAGCACGTACGTCTTTCCACCGACTTCGAGAGCAACACCGCCGTGGGTCACCTTGGAGTCGTAGACAGCCTTGGCACCAGCCTCGACGTCGCTGTTGACGCGGTGGTAGTAGCTGGCGGAGAAGGTCTTGAAGTTGTTGAGACCGTGGAGAGTGACAGCGTAATCAGCCGCGTTATAGCCAACGGCAGCGGCGTAACGGGAGATTTTGCCTTCGGTGACGTTGTAAGCAGCCTCAGCACCAACCAGGAATCCGTCACGGCCAACGACAGTGTCAGCGGTGAAGGTAGGTCCCTGGGTATTGGTTTAAGGACGCGTGACGCGTAGGAGGGAGATTGAGAAACGTACCTTGTAAACGTCAAGAGCAGTACGGGTGTGGAAACCAGACTGCTTGAAAGCAGCGCTGACAACGGCAGACTTGTTGCCCTTATCGGGCTGCAGGGTAGTGTTCAAGTCCATCTTGAGGCCCTTGGCAAACGAGTTTTCGAGCTCAAACTGGGATTTGAGCAGGTTGGCGGTGGTCCACCCTTGCGTGTAAGTGAAACCGTATGCTTTCTGGGTGTACTTGCTCTCGACATCGGCAGCAATGAGACCAGACTTGTTGTCCTGATTACCGCCGACCTTGAAGACAACGCCATTTGGCGTTTTGGTCTTCACCTCAAGAGCCGTGGTCGAAAACGGAAAATCCTTGCTCAACAAGTCATTGGACGATTTTCCGAGATCCTGAAAGACAGTTTAGCGGAAACAACGCAGGAAAACGCGATTAGTTTACCTTCCAGGAGGGCGGGACAGGCTGGGGAAGAGACATGGTGGTTGGAGAAGAAAAAGAGGGAGACAAAGTTACGTATACAACGTGCGCACCCGATTTCTCACGTTCGCTGATCCTCCGGTATGTAAGTACTCCCGTGATCCCGCGTGCAACAAATGAAAGCCTCAGTAATTCAGGTTTGCTCAAAAATGACGCGACTTTCGTGTCCTCTGACCACCTTGACAACAGGTTTCGACTAGCCAAGAAATGAAATTAAAAGTATCGCGCAACCATAACTTGTTGTCTATCCAAGAAAATGAATGCAATGTGAGCGTCGGAAGTGCGACAAAATGACAGCCAACGTCACCAATATGTGATCCGATACAGAGTTTGAGAGAAAAGATGGTATACATTCAATCGTAACGAACGCAAGCCTTTCGACGGCTTCAAGTACACTAGATCTAGATATCCACACTGCGATATGTGCGCATCTGGTCTTGGAGGCGCTCAGCCTGGCCTGGGGTGAACTCGGTCATACAAGAGTCATACGAGTAGTCCATATAGTTGTCTACACAACCTTAATCAGCAAGCGCAGATGCAATAGCTTGAATTCGCCTCACGGATCGGGTCAACGCCTGCAGCAGAGCAAGTATCCTTGGACGACGGGCATCCGCTCGCTATCAACCGATCAGTCAACGGCAGGAAAGTCGAATTCATTTCAAAAACATACTGGGCGAAGCCTCGGGAGGCGTATCGTCAACTTCGTCACCACCATCACATCCGTCCTGGAAAGTGTGGTAGAGACCGACCTGCGCATCAATCAGTCGCCACGCTCGCAAATCTAACGCAAGAACCATACCCAGTGTCCGGCCTCATGTGTCAGAGTCTGGCCTTCGTTGTAGTTTTCCATCGCAGCCCCAGGAAGGGAGGAGAAGAGGATTACGACACCATCATCTTTGGGATTGCTCTCATAGTCAGAGGGGAAGGTCGCGTAGCCCAGTAAACCAGCCCCGCTGCCAGACTCAAAACCGACGGTATAGACGTTCAGGTCTGATGCTTCGCCTTGGCGGAGTTGCTCCTTCATGTCAGTCTGTGTGGAGCTGGAAAAATATTGATACAAGGAAGGAAGAAATGAGCTTGGAGACCGCTTACTCGTCGGGACCAACATTCGAGAACCAATCCGCGTTCTCAACATATGAGGTGTTGGCCAAAGTGAAAGAAAGACCGGTGTCGGCATAGGCAGTATTGAGAACATCTATTTGGTCCGTGATCTGTTGTGCACTGTCATTGTCAAAGCAACGATTAGCATGCTTCTCGGAGCAATATTGGCAGACCTACGGAACGTAACCGCCCTCCTCGCTCTCATCGGAGTAGATGACATGGAAATAGACGTTAATAGTCGCCGCTTGAGCAGCAAGGCTGGTCGCATTGCTCTTCAAAACTTTGTTCGCTGTGAAGTGTGACTCAATGGCGGCCTTCTTCTCAGAGGTGACGACAGTTCCACATCGACTATTGTCAAGATTCAGATGAACCAGAATGGAATGTTATTGGCAAACAACGTACGTTCTTTCCTGCCTGGACTGGACATCCCCGGTGAGTCCTTCAAAAGGATTAGCGAGGACAGACGTGCTCGCAAGGAGAGTGAATGCGATAGCAGAGAACATGTCGAAGGTTATGAAGGACCAAAAGTTAAAACCAGGTGGGGAAGGCTGGTCTTAATTCTTCGTTACCAACATACACCTCTTATATACGTTCCCATCTGCCGTTGGAAGACCTCACTACAGCCTAGAGAAGCACGAGGATGGCTCCATCAACACAGTACAGAACGTACGCGCCTATCAATCATGTGGAGATCCGACAATCAATGCGCGGAAGGAGATGACGGTGGCCTCGACAACAAGGCATGCTATATCAGGGTGAGCCCCGGTGGGCATACCTCCGTACAGCACCGGTACAGCAAGACGACATGAGGATATGCAGGTAACTTGACGCGTAGAAAGGCTCCACAGGCGACGCAGAGCCTCCCCGAAAAAGTCCCAATTAGAACTTGAAAGAATAGACTCTAATGTCCCCGCGACGAGGCCTATTTCAGAAGGGGATACCGTCGCTACAATACCAGCCTCGGTCGACGAGCTATCACAGGTTCTGCCGGCCCACATGGGCTGTGCGTTTCGAGTCCTAGTCATTCGTGTGCAAGAGAAGCACAAAGATACAGTCGGAGACTTATAGCAATGATTTCCACGCGTCTGTGCTCCGCTAGCAACAATTCAGTGAGGTTGACCGTATGAGAGCCCGTCGATGGCCGGTGCCAGTCCATGCGTATAACAGTTCGACTCCTTGACAAGCAAGCAGATGTAGGAGCATAATGATAGTATCAGGAATCCGGGACAGAGTGATGATGGTCAAAAAGCAGATCAGCAATCAAAGCACCTGCCTAATTCAGCCTTATGCATCAACGACGATGAGCACGGTGGTGGTCAACGACATCTTCCTCGAAAATCCCTATACAGGGCACCCCGAACTTTCCACGCTCGAAGCCGACGTGCTTTGGGAGTACGCCAAGCTCGCGCAGAACGTCAAACAGGTACTTACATACGCGACAATACCGGATCGCGATCGCCTCATAAACGCGTCTTTAACTTATAGGTCGCGGCAAAGTCCAAGGTACTCACCAAGGAGCCTGATGAGATGCTTCTAGCGCGTTTACGCGAGCTGGAGAAGAAAATGGGACTGGTCATGACTCTGGTACGTTCATTGACTCCCATGCTCCCATCATGTTCAATCTCGTCCAGTTCAAAGCATCGATATGGGGTGTTATCAATGAGCAACAAACTTAGAAGGATCACAGCAAATTTGTATAGCGTTCAAACATGTAAGATATGAAATGTATACCCGTCAATCCCGACATAGGACTGCCTGCATCTGTGACTTGTGATTGAGGGAGCATTTGTTGTTCCGTTCCATACGCATTGCATTACTTGGCATGGATCATTCATCAGTCAGCCTTCAATGCGAGAAAAGGCCAGACAGCAGCAGTTCAGGAATTTGACCTTTGTTGGCGTCCTATACTATACACTTACGCAGTTACAGCAATTTATTACATGCTCAGTGTCGCAAGCTTGGTAGCGAGCGCGCTGACCTCGTTCGTATCCCAAATGATAAGCCTACCATCCGCGCCCGACGTAGTAACCTTCGTGACAACCCCGCCCTGCTCTTCGTAAGGACGAACACTGGTAATCGTGTTCTGATGAATCGTCAAGAGCTTCGTATCACTGCTTGCAGCAATACTCGATTGGCCACGGCTATCTGCGCTCTGGAACGTCGCAAACGCAGCCGACTTGTTCAGCTTTCCTGGGACGCCAGGCCTCGCAGAAGCAGATTTAGGCGCGCTGGTGTCATCAAGTGTGCCAAGGGGTTCCCATCCCCCTTCAGAACCAGTGAACACATATGGCTGGCAGTCATGCCCTGCAGCGACGATGGACTGCTCAGAGGTCCAAGTGAGTGTGACGAGGGGAAGGGACGTCATCTTGATGTTGTACATGGTACCCCCAGGGTAGACGATGGTCATGGAACTGTCGTGGCCTAAAGGATGCCAGTGAGAGATATATTCGATAAATCAAACAGAGCTCGCGTACTAGCAAAGGCGAGGACATCTCCGGAGGGCGAGAAAGCGACCGCGTGAACCCAACCACCAGCAGGACTAGTATATTCACCGCAAAGCGTGTTAAAGGGTAACTTGGAGCCCCAGACAGAAGGAGCAGGCCTTCCAGCACGATCAGCATATAGTTAAGTAGCAGACAAACTTTGCGTCGACCTCCTTGATATAGGCAGAGAATACTCTTGCCTTCATATCAGCTGTACCCGCTGCCAACAGGACGTTGTTCGGGTGCCAATCCACACACAAAACGGTGGACCTGATTGGTTTCTTGAGGAGCTTGCTGACCCACCAGTTATTCTCGGGATCGAAGGAACACACAGCGATGGCGCGTGCACCGCTGGCGACGGCAAACTTGTCCTCCTTGGGACTCCAACGTACATGCGTCGCAGCACGGTTGATGCGGAGCAAGACGAGCGTAGGCTTCCAAATCAAGCTGCCCGTCTCCGGGTCCTGTGTCTCCTGCCATACGTAGGCATTGCGGTCCTGCGACGCAGTGACAATGCGGTTTGACGCGGGCGCCCAATCGATGGACGTGATGGGTTTGTCGTGCTGCGCGCTGATTAACCTTCGTCGTCGACAATTGATTGGAATTGAAGGCCCACCTCAGCTAGCGTTGCATTCAGCGTCCATTGGGATCCACTCCAACTGAAAATCTGAGCTTCTTGGGAGTTGAAACTGACAGCAACCTCTGTTAATCGTCAGGACACATCTGTCACTCCCGTATATACGCACGAGAGCGGTCTGCATTGAAGGAATGCGCCGTAATTGGCGTCTGGCTGAGGGGAAAAACTTGAGGCGCCATTAATCGTTGAATGTAGTAGGACTTTCAGTCTACTACTACGATGATGATGGTTAAGCTTGGAGAGGAGATTTTGTGACGTGACGCAGGTGACATTTCATGAACTTGAACTCCAAAGAAATAGGACTAGGTCTGAAATACAAGTACTTTAACGTTGTCTTCATTCGATAAGAAACTCTGAATCGCTGCTATTATCATCAGATTCAGAACCGGAAGGATAGTCGCTATCACCCTCCCCATCATTATCGACATCATCGTCCAAGGAAACCACACCGAATCGACATATCTCGCCTACATAGACGAATCGCACAAGCTCACGAATTTTCTGCCACCGAGAACATCTCGGGCGTTCACCAGGCCCAAGGAACCCCGTGCAGGTACGCATCTCTTCTAATGTCTGCCCTGGACTCGAGCGACTATGACTCTATGATCATTTTCAGGATGGAGCTGTCCCGCCTCGGATACGTCCAGAATGTGAAGCGCCGGAAGGAGGTTGAGAGATATTATTCAGCTGCTGTCAGAGAGTATAAGGGTAAGGGATTGAAAGAGAGGGTCCTACATATATATTCATTTCTTTTGACACTTCAGTCTTTCTTACAAGATATCCTGAACGGCATCGCCCCCATCCTGAGATGACAGTCAATCTCGACAGACATCGCGAACGATTAATGCGGAGGACGTACTTCACTACCCTTGCAGCAGTTTCGTAAACAGATCAGTCTCATCCCCTTCGCGCATTTTTACAATAGGGATAGCCACGTCGCCCCCGCTCGCAAATTCATACAGATATCGTTGAGCATATTGTGGAGCCAATCGTCGCTCAGTGAGCGAGGCGTCCTTGCCAAGCCAGACATAGATCGTAGGGAAAGAGGGGTCGGAAGAGGCATCCAGGAGGAAAGCGTCTGCAGAGGAAAGAGCGTTAAGCGGGACTTGTTCAAACTTGGGGCTACCAGATGCGTCGGAGAGGCGGAAGAGTTTAAGGGTAGACGACGAGGAAGTGACAGAGGGCGACGGTACGAGAGTCGTCTCAGCACCGAACTCGGCGAGGAAGACTCCCGCACCAGAAGAACCTTCGTCTAGGCTGGTGTTAGCGCGTAGGCATAGAGACGATAACACATAACTAACCGAATACTCTCAGATGGCATTGACCTTGTCGTTTATCCACCAAAGACCTGACAAACTCGGCGGCCTTGTATTTTTCCTTACCCGCACTTTCCTTGGTATTAAACTGCCACACCTCGGCACCCTTGTCCAGGACATACGTAGCGCCTTCAACAAGACTAGAGGCGACAGCTGCGACCTGACGCACAACAACGTTGTTTTGAGCCGTGATGGAGATTTTATAGAGAAGATGGAGGTCGACGGGGACGGGATCAGAGACGTGGCGGAAGCCACTATCGACACCACCATGGAGACACACAAAGCGGGAGAAGTAATTGAGGAAACGCGGAGATTCGTGGCCTTGCACCTCGCGGTATTGGACTGGCACGCCGTGAAGGTGATCATCAAGTTCAACAGTTTTGTATGCTGCAGTTCCGGCTTCATCTTGGGATGTGTCTTCACCGAGCCAAAAATGGAGATCATAGGAGAGCGATTCAGCTTCTGGGTTTTTCTTGTACGTCTGAACGAGTCCGTTAGATTCAAGTAGATGGTGAAATTGGTGATGCTAACATGGAGAATAATGTAAGAGTCGCCATCGTAGAATTCACCAACTGTAGGGCGTATTACGACGTTGAACTTTTCGATGCGCCATACTTGAACCCCAGGCCTCAGACCGGCTATAGTCCAAGCAGATTCAGTGTCTCCAGCATGTTCTCGTACGCGTTTCTCCAGCTGAAATTCGGTCAAGCTTAGTAACTGCGATTACCTGGTGAGACGGAAACCCACGTCCGAGCCTAGAAGAGCGATATTGGAATCTTTAATGTCGTATTTGGTCAGCCTAGTAAGATGCGCCATGATGGTAAGAGATATGCTAAGCAATTGCCTAACTTGGATTCACTTTTTGGCCGATAAGTGAATTTGACTGTCGTGATCAAGTGTAGTGAGTGACCTTGATCGCACTGAACTTGGGAGTCACTTGAGCTCACTTAGACGTCGTAGACGCTCTGGGAAGGCATTCCCCATCTATCGATATTGTGAAAATGGGTCAGCCCCATAATGATGCGAGTAACGCTCACAACAACAAGACCATCGCTGAATGCATTTACCATGAACTTGAACTTGTAGAAGTAACTTGTTGAATACCCATATCACCTAGTTCAACATTCTATGGCATATTGCAACTGGCCTTTGCGACACTGAGAACACCGGCGCGTTCAACACGTTCCCGCGCTCTTCCTACTCCGGTCGTCGACCTAATCCTCTAATCAAGACAGTGATTCCTCAAGTTCCTGCTAACCTTTCAGGAGACAACCTGTCCGGAAGAGAATGAAATCATAGCCCACACGGATGGCTCAGCCGTTGATAGTGATGCCGCGGCCGGAGCAGGGATCTACTTTGGTGAAGAAGATAAAAGGAATGTGAGCATGAGGATTCCCAATGAAGTCAGCACAACGAACCAAGCGGCTGAACTAGTAGCGGCGAAGACGCTCGCAGAAGTCACACGACCCCATGAACCAATGTGCTGCATCAGCGACTCCCGCCACATTCTAGACGGTCTCATGGGAAGATTCCGGAAATTGGAAGATGAAGGATACTTCCTAACCAGTAACAGTTTAGTAACACAGACAATGATAGCTCAATTCCGAGCACGCAACGCGGAAACACACCTAGAATGGGTGAAAGGACATTCGGGTGACCCGGGGAATGACGGCACAGATGAACTGGCCTGAGCGAGTCGTAGAGAAACCCCTGACATTGTAGATCTAACTACTGAGTCGGAGCTATGAGTAAGAGGAGCAAAACTAAAAGCCCTAGCCCAAGCATCAGCATATAAGATAATAAGAAAGCTGAAAATGCAGGGTGATGCATACCAGAAAAAGCTGGACCACAGAAAAACGGAAGAAAACGTAGTCGAAGCGATGAAGGCAGCCGCTGAACGATGCGAAGCGGAGATATGATATCGCGAGAACAGCTTTGGTACTCAATCCAGAAAAAAGACTTCACCAGATCAGTTCGGTACTTCATGTGGATGTCATGCTGATGTCGGAAATCTATCTTGAACCTGATCAGTGATTTTCCTAATCAGGCCCGGATTAGGCCCTTTTTAGTGACCGAAGCCGGTTCATTAGGGCCAAATCAGCACATGCCGTCATCTTAGTAGTTCCAGGCTTCAGCGGGTCTCTCAATTTGCGCATTGCATGGGCTTCAATAGGTGTAGACAAGCGGTTCTTGCGGGAAATAAAAGATAGAACATTGCTCTAATTCTGCCCAGCCCGTACTTCGTCAGAGTCCTCCAAATTGAGTCCGTCAAAATGGCCTAATGAGAGGTCTTCGTCCTCATCAGGCCTGATTTGGTATTTCCAGATTTCCTAGATCAGGCCCTGATTATGTCATTTTGGGTTTTCCGACATGATACACGATGCCTACAACGTAGGCCACCACTGGAAGCACATACCGGGATGTGAGACTAGAGAAAGATCTCAAACATGTGGTACTGAGGAGAACATGAACCATATACTCACGCAGTGCTCAGCTCCAGGGCAAGAAGAGATGTGGAGGAGAAAGACAGGCAACGAGCTCCAAATCAAATATAAGGGAATCATCATGTCATGCGGTATACAACCGTTGGAGGCATACATGGCGGCAACAACGCGAGGCGACGAAAGGCTGAGAAGAGTCCTAATATCAGAGTCAGCAACATCTTATATGGAATGATAGAGTGATTAACGAGCACCCCCCTTACACGCGCCGCGAAATCGAAAACCGGTGGAAATATCATCTTCAAGTATGCCATCAATTGCCGCCTCGAGCTCGATTGCTTGCTGGCAAACAGAGAGAAGTTTGGAAAGAAGGCAATATCTAAGTCCCTCGTCCTAAACACGTGGAGAAATACCCTCTTAGACAAACAAGCAAGTCACTGGATGAGAGGAAGCGGGGTTTGAGTGGGTAGTGGGTAGAGATACGAAAAATTTAGTCTCACCGTAGCCAGTGCGAAACGCATTTCCTCGCGTGGTAAAGACCGCCTTCAAACTTGTATATTACTTATGTCTACGCTATGTTTTACTAATTCTCTATGCTTACTGTACATTGACTTGCATAACTAAGCACCGCACCGTTGGCGCGCCTATCTGCTGGACAGAGAGGCACCTGCTAGATGTCGTCCTGGATTTGGCTGAGAAATAAGTTCGGCAAATTCGGCTCTATCTATCGTGTAAGCATTACACAACAGAAATGACAGGCAGCCTGTTTGCTTGCTAAACGACACTCATGGCGTATAAA
>QLPD01008973.1:0-11254 GCA_003314085.1 Hymenopellis raphanipes
AAACTCGTCGAAGAGATTGGGCGGCACACTCGCTTTTTCCTTGGGCTACCGGCGCACGAGCGTTACTTGGAACGCTGGTCTGCGTAAGATCATCCTCGGATGCCAACACCCTACCTCAATTTTACCGGAGCATGCATAAAAGGCTGAGAAATCAGTTTCCAGATCCAATCCAGTATGTCGTAGTCGTCTCTTCGTTCGTGTGCTTACTAGACTCAGGATGAATCCAAATCCAATCTCGCATCGAGCTGGCAAGGTATGTTGCACACTTCATCTATACCATTCCTTGTGCTCACCACGCCTCCCCATGCAGGCACCCGGGTGCTCGAGACGAGCAAGCAATAAGCGCAAGAGACGCAAGCCGACAATACCAGTCGACCCGATGAATGGTGACCGCATCGACCGCCGACGAGATCGTGCTCACCGCACTGTGCCGAAAGGCATCGGATTTTGCAACACAACGTACGGCTACACCTGCCGGGATTCATATGTGGCCTGCCGCCATGGTTTTAACGGATATTATGCTAAGAACGAGAGTTCAGAAGAAACCCTCCTCCACCTCAACTGAGGATATGGATCAACTACGGACCGTAGCATGGATTGCTACGACCGTGTGGGATATTGCGCAGGATGCGCTTAAGTATCTCGTGGCGGGGGCGTGTTACACGCCGCCGCTTCGTTGAAGCTGAGTTCCGTTTTCGTCGACCTTTGACCTTTGTTAAGGGTTGGCACGGGAGAGCTATTGAGGGATGTGTTGTTTCAGCATGTTTTCCCTACGCTCTCTCCCTGAAAACGGACCACTTCTTCACCTTACGCGCGGCCAGGCCTTGGTTGACACCGGTCGCGCGCCTGTGGCGTGTTGGCTTGTGTACGGGGCTCTCTATGGAATTTGTGTGTGTGTTTGTCCTTTAGTGCACTTCGCGGTGCATGCATTTGTGTCTTCGGATGTGACGAACTCGTTCTACGATTTGACTGCCGTTGACGCGTGCATGCAACTCGATTCAGACTACTCTTCGTCTGCTGCCTATTTGAAGCAATTTTTGGAACGCCTTCGTCTTCGGAGAGTTTCTCTTTCTCTGGGATGTGATTTAGTATTTCATGCGGTAATCTACATACTTTACTCGATATTGGTGCTATTTATAGACATGCTGGTTGGCTGACGACTATCTACTCGAACGGGGCGCGTCTTCGAGCTTCAAGCTTCAAGTTACGGCTGTTATTGACCCAGCTGGTAATATCAAGCCCGGATATCTGCGCATTATCGTCGCACACTATGTGTGCCATATGATAAAGGCGGGCCTGAATGATGAATCTCTCCTTGGTTCTGACGGCCATGGTTCGCCCTTCATTGGTGATTCTCTTGTCTGGAATAATCGCAGGCGTCTTCTCCAGCGAGCAGGTCCCACTCAATCTCGAGAAAAATGGTACGCGCAGCTTTACATTCACACGGGAGAACGCGCTTCATCTTCTTAGGATTTACTCTCGATACCAATGCGTTACGGCTCGTCCAGTTCAACCCGGACGAGCCGGCGATGTGGATAACGGAGAGCGCCAAGCTCAAGGCGAAGAGGAAAGGGATGACTTTCTTCGACATGTCAGCCGTCCAATGCACTCCCTCCATCCTTCCATCGTTGACAATCATCGATCATCTAGCACGGACACCCCCGACCTCGGCAGCGCGTTCACCAAAGAGCGGTACACGTATCCCAAGCAAGCCGACGCGTCAAATATTGTGAACAAGATTCTGCCTCTCCTGTCCAAATCAAGACTCGAGGATACTCTGACGGACTTTACGGCGTTCCCGACGCGGTATTATCATTCATTGAGCGGCAAGGCTTCTTCGGAATGGCTCCTTGAGAAGATTCAGAACTATACTGCGGAGTTTGCGAGTGATGCTCAGAAGGAGATTATTGAGGTGCGGCCTGTGGTGCACCCTTGGCCGCAGACGTCTATCGTGCGTATGTCCATGGAGTTGGCTGGAAACGACGACTGGAACGGTTTACGCAGATTATCCGGTTTGCTCCTCTGGGCGCCCTCGAGTCCGCTCCTACAACGATATTGGGCGCTCATTGTGATAGTCTGAATTATAAGAACTATACGGACCTTGCGCCTGGAGCCGGTGCGTTTCCTTTTTCTTGAAGCTTCGGCTCTTGTCAAGCCATTGACACTGCAAAGACGATGACGGATCTGGAACGGTGAGCATTCTTGAAGCTTACAGAGGTACTTCCTATCGCGAAAGGATGGCTTCGATATTGACAGCGACATGTAGGCTTGTTGGTTGCTGGTTACCTTCCGGCATCACCTCTCGAATTCCACTTTTATGCGGGAGAGGAGGTCAGTACTTTTGAAAGGACTCTCTTCCGCTTCGCTGATCAGACATCGCAGGGTGGTCTTCTCGGTTCTCAAGCCATTGCGGCCGCTTACGAACTCGCGGGGCGCTCAGTCAGAGCAATGCAAGAATATGATATGACGGTAGCTAGCCCCTTCGTCAACGTATCTATCGTTGACGGTTATCAATCAGGCCTGGCTCAAAGCTAACACCACTGAAGCCATCAACATAATCACCTCTGGCGTTGACCCAGACCTCAGCGACTTCCAGAAAGTTTTGATTGACGAATACAGTTCGTTGTCGTTCTCCCGTACCTTCATCATCGTGTTAAGATCACATTCGTAGTTGGGCTTCCATGGACGGAGAGCAGGTATCCTGGTACAGCTTCAAGTGACTTTGCGAGCTGGACAAAGGCCGGGTATCAGTCGTGCCATGTCACGGAAGCAAGTTGGCTAAAGATGAATCATCAATGTGAGTTCCAGTAAGTTGTGCGTAGGGGTAGCAAAGACTCAAGCGACGTAGGGGTTCATACTGCTAACGACCGTATCGATATTTCTGAAGAGTTCTCCTTTGATCATATGTTCAAGTAAGTGTTTTCGAGCCGTGTATCATTGTGTAGCCGGCTGACTCGTTTGTTTGTAGTTATGTGAAACTGGCTGTAGCTTTTGCTGTCGAGCTGTCGAGCTATTAGGTCCCACCTGAAGCTGAAGGGCATGGATGTGCCTGCTCTCTTGTTTCTCAAGTTTGCAAAGGTCTGCACAAATTCCACATAATCTTCCTTTTTCCGAGTCTGTTGAGGCGTATTTGCCGGAACCCACGCCGATTGTGGAATGCCAGTGGCTAAGATGCGCAGGTACAGCTGATGCATTTAAAGCTTTTTAGGCAGCACATGTCGCCTCTTGCTAACTATATGAGGTTAACTTGTGGGTCGAGGAATGGGCCACACTATCTCTTTTCGGAAGGGCATCCAGACTTCAGAGGCACGCAAAGTTTCGTACCGTCATAACGGTTTCCCGAGCAAATTCCTCTGGATATGAAAGGAACTCAACATACGCCAATACTTAATTGCCGCGTGGATAACTGTCCCTTTCAAGAAGCGATAGCTTACCAACTAGCGAGATGACAAGCTTCAGGTAAGCCGCCAATGAGTAAGATTTGCTTTGGTGCGGCAGTGGTACGCGTGTCCTTTTGACGCAGAAAGCACTTCCTTTTTTGACACTGCTGTCATTCATCTTCTCGCGATGCGGCTTTTCTGAAAGAGGAGTCAGTGCCGCCTGGACGCGTTGCAGCTTTTTTCCCCCTGGCCAGGAACTGTTGGGTAGCTCATGGGATCATAAAACCTCACGGTCGTCCAAATATGCCACTTTCAGGCTCTCTAACTGCTTCAGAATCCAACGATGGCGAAGAAATCTATGGTCCGTTTCTTCAAGGACCAGTACACCAAAATGCCTTCTGTGGTCAAGGCTGATCTGTCTGGGAAGACTGTCATCGTCGTCGGTGCCAATACTGGGATCGGCTACGAGGCCGCGAAGCACTTTGCGTTGATGAAGCCCAGCAGACTTATCATGGCTTGTCGGAGCAAGGAAAGAGGCCAGACAGCTCTTGAAAGTTAGTCTTCTAAAGGTTTACTGTTCCACTCGCTGATAGTAGCCTCACTATAGAACTCGTCTCAGAGACTCACTTCAAGGCTGAGTTATGGCTCGTGGATCTTGCATCGTTCGCCTCCGTGTCGTCCTTTGCTGACAAGTTCGACAAGGAGGGAGGGAGGCTTGATTATCTGGTTATGAATGCTGGCCTCATGTCCCCGACGTACTCGGCCACTGTGGACGGGTGGGAAGCTTGGTATGTATCATCTACCAGATCTACCACGATCGACAGTCGTTGACGATGAGTCCTTGTTAGTCTGGAGGTCAACAACATAGCATCGCCTCTGCTTTCCCTGCGGCTCCTTCCACACATGGTACGGACCGCCACAGAGTTCTCTACTACGCCGCGGCTGGTCACAGTGTCCAGCGACGTCCATTACTGGAATCAGATTGGCCAAGAACTCATCGAGACTCCAGCGCTCCTTGCGAAACTCTCTGTCAAGAGTTATTGTACACCCAAGTACGCTCTCGGTCCTTGATGTCTCTGCCTCTGGCTAACAGTCCGCTAGTCGTTTAAGTTCAGTACGATACAACATGTGTAAATGTACGTCTAAACGTTATACTCAGTCTCATCACAAATTCTGCTATCTAGTACTCAACGTCTTCTTTACCCGCGCCCTACAAGAGCGCCTGTCACAGGCATCCTCCACCCCCATTACCGCCATCGCAGTAACCCCAGGATACTGCGCTTCAGAACTCCGTCGGAACCTCATATCGGAAAGCCGTGTCTGGGGCGTTTTGGAGTACGTTATGGTAAAAGCACTCGCGTTCACGGCTGAGGAAGGGAGCCGGCAGCTGGTCTACGCTGCTTTGGGTGGACGAGAGCGCGAAGAGCAGATGCGCGGCGCCTATATTGGGATGATGTCAGCTATTGCGGAACCTAGTGATTTCGCTATCAGTAAAGAGGGGCAGGAAATGCAGGACAAGTACTGGGTACGCTTGGTTCGGAGCTGATTATTTTACAATGTGCTGACCTCTCTTGTTCAGGACGAGCTGATCTCGATTTTATCCAACGTTGATCCTAAGATATCTGGAATAGTTCAGCAAGTGCTCTAGTACTCGTAGATGGATCGAGGTGACAGCCATATCGCGCTCTTCCTCCGTGAGATCTGCGTACAATAGTCAGCGACGCGTCTGAATAAATGAAATAGCTTCGATATTGATGGCGACATGCAGGCTTGTTGGTTTCTGGCTACAGTCCGACATCACCTCTCGAATTCCACTTCTATGCGGGAGAGGAGGTCAGTACTTTTGAAACGACTCTCTCTGGCTTCGCTGACGAGACATCGTAGCCGGCTGACTCGATAGTTTGTAGTTATGTGAAACTGGCTGTAGCTTTTGCTGTGGAGTTGTCGAGCTATTATGCGCCATTTGCGCAAGGTCTACATAATGTTCTCTGAAGCGAGTGAAAGATGATATTTTTCGATTGAGGTCGACTGTGGAATCCCGATCACTAAGTGCTAAGATTCGGGAGGTGTTTCAGGCAGTACGTATCGCCTCTTGCTAACTACATGAGGTTCTCGGTGACGCGCCACACCATCTCTTTTCCGTAGGAGTACCAGGACGGTGCCAAGTTGCATACTGTCAGGGTGATGTCCCAAACAAATTCTTCTGGAGGTGAAAGGAACTCAACGTACCTCAATAATCGTGGTGCTGGCATGGGAGGATCAAGGAAAAAATGCTCCATGGACTTTTGGGGGTAAACGTTCTTTATAGGCCATAGCTTACACAGATAGGTCTACATTGTTTCCTACACAATGGCAAGCTGGTGCTATAGAGCGAGATGATAAGAAATCACCAATAGAGCGAGATTTGCTTGGCTACGGCAGTGGTACGCGCGTCCTTTTGGGGAAGGATCAATTTCCTTTCTTTGACACTTTGCTCATCAACGATCACGTATTCATGTATACCACAGTGGCGCGTCCTTTTTGGCGAAGGAACAATTTCCTTTTTTTGATCAACCATCACGTATTCATGTCACCACAGTATTGAGCCTTTTTCCCGTGGCCGGGAACTTCATGGGAACATAAAGCTCTACGAATGCTTACGCCACTTTCACGCTCTCTAACCACTACACGATTCGACTATGGCGAAGAAATCTATGATTGCGTTCGTCAAGGACCAGTGCACCAAAATGCCCGCTGTGGTCAAGGCTGATCTGTCTGGGAAGACTGTCATCGTCGTCGGCGCTAATACTGGGATCGGCTACGAGGCGGCGAAGCACTTTGCGTCGATGAACCCCGGCAGACTTATCATGGCTTGTCGGAGCAAGGAGCGGGGCCAAGCGGCTCTGAACAGTTAGTCTTCAACGTAGCTAAACCCCAGTGTTGTTCTGAAACCGCGTGTCTCGCTGTAGAACTCGCGTCGGAGACTGGCTTCGAGGCTGAACTATGGCTTGTGGATCTAGCCTCGTTCGCCTCCGTGTCATCCTTCGCTGACAGGTTCGACAAGGAGGGAGGGAGGCTTGATTACCTGATCATGAACGCTGGCCTCGTGTCCCCAACGTACTCGGCCACTGTCGACGGGTGGGAAGCTTGGTATGCATCGTCTTTACCCACTATATGATCTCCAGTCGTTGACGGGAAGTCCTTGGTAGCCTGGAAGTCAACAACATAGCATCTCCTCTGCTTTCGCTGCGGCTCCTTCCACACATGGTACGGACCGCCGCAGAGTTTTCAACGACGCCGCGGTTGGTCACAGTGTCCAGCGACGTCCATTACTGGGCTAAGATTGACAAAGAACTCATCGAGACCCCAGCGCTCCTTGCGAAGCTCTCTGATAAGACTTATTGTAAACCAAAGTACGCTCTCATCAATCCTTTATGTCTCTGTCTCTGACTTACAGTCTGCTAGTCATTTAGGTTTTACACGATACAATATGTGTAAATGTAGGTTAACGCATTCCCCTCGGTTCCATCGTACTCAAAATTCTGCTTTGTAGTACTTAACGTCTTCTTTACCCGCGCCCTACAAGAGCGCCTGTCACAAGCATCCTCCACCCCCATTACCGCCATCGCAGTAACCCCAGGATATTGCGGTTCAGATCTCCGTCGGAACCTCATATCGGAAAGCCGAATCCGGGGCGTCCTGGAGAACGTTTCGGTCAAAGCACTTGCGTTCACGGCTGAGGAGGGGAGCCGGCAGCTAGTCTACGCTGCTTTGGGCGGACGAGAGCGCGAAGAGCAGATGGGCGGCGCGTATATTGGGATGGTCTCGGATATCGCGGAGCCTAGTGATTTTGCTATCAGTCAGGAAGGGAAGGAAATGCAGGACAAGTACTGGGTATGCTTCGTTCGGAATAACTCTGTTAATGTGCTGACCTCTCTCAGGACGAGCTGATCTCGATTTTAGTCAAGGTTGATTCTAAGATATCTGGTATAGTTCAGCAAGTCCTCTATTAGTTGGATGATAGTCTTAGCACAATTTTTATTACATGCAACGGACATACATTTTCATCAACATGATGTGGAAGCTGGGGCCCTACAAGTTGACATCCATATCGTGCTTTTTGATTGTACACCTCCTACCATTGAGTATAGTCAACGACGCGTTTGGATAAGCGAAATAGTTTGATTAGAAGTGTTATTAATCCAAGTAACGCAGGTTAAGCGTGCATCTACATATATACATCCAACGCCCTCACTTCTAGCCTCCTTAACCAGCCAGAAATCATCATATGTACAAGGTTTTCCGATCAGAGAGCTGGGACCATAACTCCGAGTTTGTTCTCCGACACTGCGCCGCGCAAGTTGGAGACAGCGGAAAGGGGGTTGCCCTTGAGGAGGGTGCCCTGTTTGACCTGAGATACGATAGAGTCGACGAGGAAGGTGGCAGCGGCGATGGCTCCGACGGTGACTGTACCGGTAGGGTAGTAGTGGAAGAGGAAGGTGCTGGCACCAGCACCGAGGGTCGTAACGCTCGCTCCGTTCATGTAACCAGACGCCTTGGACACACCAGAGATGTAGGTACCTTTCACTGTCTGCGGAAGGCAAAGGCAGCGATGTTAATACACCCAATTCTTACTTGAAAAATGGAGATTAACTTACGAGGGATTTTCCAGTGAAGATGTAGCCGTCTGTGCTGGGTTCCGTGTGGATCTTCTGGTCATAGGTGGAAAGCAGGCCTCTTGCATGTGCCAAGGTCAAGACCGTGCCGGCTGTCATGACCCATGAAGCCGCGATGAGGGTATCCCACGACGCGTTCAAGCCTTCATCGAGGTGCTGCGCTTTCTGGAGGAGCATGGGGAGCGCGAAGGGTGAGGTCACAGCAAGAAGAAGGCTCGCCTGTTGAATGGATGTTAGTCAAATCCCATCCATGTCGGTTAGATTCAGACTACTCACGGCCAGGAGTTGAAACTTCATCCTAATGCTCATACGCTGCACGACATACTTCTCATATCCAGTCGTTGCATTCTTGGTGGGACCTTGGGGTTCGACTTTCGACATCTTTGTCCACGTGTTCAGCCAAGTTCACCATGAAGAAACGTTCACTTACTGTAAATCTGAGCACTGGGAGGTAGAAACAAACACGATTGCAACGACGTCGACGAGGGGTAGCATCCACAGACCGCATCACTTATAACACGACAATCTTCAGTCGTTCCCACTCGGTTTTACCTCGTTCTTGGCCATTAAGGCTCTACGCTCTAATGAGGTTTGCATTAAGGCGCGGCCGAGGCTAAACCGGGTTGAAGAGCGACCGCTGCTTAACAGTTTCGGTCAGATTAAGACCGCGAGACCGATAGTGAGTAGCCTAGGCGCCGGAGAATGCATACTGGATGATGCCAATATCATAGAAGAAGACGATGGATAAGCGGATACAAGAGAGGCCGGTGGCACTCAGTGAGTCATTGGCTGCGTCGATACCTGCAGGCAAATGGCAGTCGTTGAAATCTCTTGGAAGTGACGCGAAATTATCAATGATGAGTTCACCGTAGAAGACTGGCTTGTTCCACGTGGCTGCGCTTTTTACCCCCACGCCCTAGACAAACCGCCTGGTTCAAGCCTTGTCTTTAGATGACATTACATTCACGAGCAACGACCGATGAAAGCGAGTACTACGGCCGTACTACGGTCCGGTCAATATACCGTCCATCCCGAAAGGAGGCTGCAAGAACAGATAAATCGTGGACAAACAACCCAAGGATTAATAAAGATAAATTGGTATATATACTCAAGACTCAACGTGTCTCTACACTTTCTTATCAGCCATCGCATACAACACGTCCTTATCTGCCGACTCGTCGACCAGAGATCGAAGTTTACCATCAGGTATCTCCAGCAGCGCCTTTGGACTGTCAAACTCGACCTGTACAAAAGGATTGTCAGCCATCGGGGTAGACTCCAGGTCAAGCACAACACTCACAATGTGGCCTGCATCCAAGACCATCTGTAAAGCGTTGACGAGTGAGCTGGGAGAAAAAGGACAGTTCTTCGACATACGATTTTATCTGCATCCATAATGGTCTGCAACCGATGTGCGACCGTAATCAGCGTCATATCGGATTTCAGTTCGTTCCGTAAAGACGTTTGGATAATACTATCGGTCTTGTAATCTGTAAAACCTCGTTAGCTTATCCCTAACGCAGCTGTATTCAATCGCACCTATGGCAGAAGTTGCTGCAACGAATGTCAATCGCAGAATCATTAAGGAACCACCGTAAACTTACCTTCATCCAAAATGAGCAACTTGCTGCCTCTGACAAGCGCACGAGCGAGAGCCAAAATTTGCCGCTGGCCAACGGACAAATTGGAGCCACCACTGGAGATTGCGCTATCGAGCGTAATCCTGCCTTCTTCCATCTCGCTTTGGAGAGAGAACAGGCCAGCGGCTCGTAGCGCGTCGTTCAGTGTCGCATCATCATATTGATCGAAAGGATCCAAGTTCTGTCGCAAGGAGCCACTTAACAGTTCGGGCTAGAACGACTAGGTGAGCAATACTTTCCAATCACGCGTACCACAGTACTCACAACTTGCGGGATAATCGTTATTTTTGAACGAAGCTGATCGAGGTTCAGAGACTTCGTAGGTCTGCCGTCGTAGAACACGTTCCCTTCCGTGTATATACAGCGAAGAAGAGAAAGGGTTAACGAACTCTTGCCGGATCCAGTGCGACCCACTACATATCAGTTAGCACACCGACCGAGCAAATCAAACACGAAGTCTCACCAATACCAATGCGTTCCCCGGAGTTAATTGTGAAGGACAAGTCATGGAGGACCTTAGGGCCATCCGGGGAATAGCTTGCTGTGAGGTTCTCGACACGAAGCTCGCCGCTCGCTGGCCAATACGCGGGAGGCACACCGTCTTTTGTGGGCTTCGCTTCTTGTTCGATTTCGAGATAACCCTGAATACGCTCGAGGCTGGAGATGGAGGGTCAGTGAGTGGTCCAACAGCAAGAACACAGACGATCTACCTGTTACCTGTAAAACATTAAGCAAATGACGCAACACAAGACATCAAACTGAAGCTCACCCTGTACTTCGAACATATTCAACAACCGGACCCACCACAGGATGAGAGAGCTGAATCCGATCGCCATGTTTAAGGAGAAACCGATATTGGCAGCATTTTCGCTTTGGGTGTAGACTAGGTAGGCAGCAAGACTTGCGGAGAACAAACTTCCGAGAGCATCAATGCGAACGTCGATCCAACGATTCAAGTTATAGAACGTGCGTGCAGTACGTGTATACTTGTTGATACGCGTCAAAGACTCGTTAATGAAGCTAGTTTGCGCGCCGTATGCCCGAATGGACGTCAAACCAGAGATAGCTGCACCGAAGCTTGAAAAACACTGGTCAGATCCACGAACGACGATGAAAGAAAAAGTCTCACTGTGCCAGCACAGGCGACCTCGCATTGGACATTTCTCGCTTCACCGATAGCTGGGCCTTGATGTAGACCTGGCCGATCCAGTAGCCCAAGAAAGCGACGGCGAAACCGGGGAAGATGAAAACTGGCGTGAACCATATCACAGCACAGAACTTGAACAGCATAGAGAGCGTCATATGGGAGAGATACATGAGCAACTCGGGAACAGGGCCATCGACTAGTATGCTTCAGGTTAAAACCTTATGACCGCATGGAACATACAAAACACGCTTACCAGCACGAATATCTTGTGTACATCTCGCTATGATTCGCGAAGTTGGAGTCGTATCGAGCCACCTGTAGAACATCAGTTTTGTTTCAAACATAGAGAAATAGACTCACCTCAGCGTCGAACCAAGAATAGACTCGACCAACTTGTGGTTGATAGTTCGAGATGCCCTAATTGCACCAAAC
>QLPD01008975.1:0-21139 GCA_003314085.1 Hymenopellis raphanipes
TCACGCATAGGTCTTGGATCTTTACTGTTGCTAAAGGTATGCCCTGTTCTTCGTTCGTGATGCTTTGTTTCTGAATCACCGGTTCAGTTCGAAGCCGGTCGTCTCAAACCGTTGATTCACCGATTTGACTCGATGTCGCACTTCTGGAGGCTGTGCTCGGAAAGCCTTCAACTGTCTCTCTCCCAAACACACCCATCATGGCATTCACTTACTCCGGTCGCTGCCCTGCTTGCACTGGCCCGTTCGGGCTGGTACCGCAAGAGCTCCTGGACCACATCATTTCCTATCTCGCCGACGATAAAGCCTCCCTTCTTTCGTGTGCACTCGTCCATCCCACTTGGACTAGCATCAGCCGATATCATCTCACGCCTCTCGGCCTTGTCGTCTCCTCTCCATTCCGCGCCCATGACCACGCGAAGCTCTTGCGCTCGTCGCGTGAGACGCTTTCCTCGTTTATCACTGGCATAAAGCTTGTAGGCGCCGAGTCTCCATCCCACAATATCTTCCGCAAGTTGGCCTATAGCGAATTACTGCATGTCCTTGTAGCCAAGGGAATCGTGCTTCGAGTTGGCACGGTGGAGAATGATGCAGCTCTCGTCCGGCCCCTGGCGGACTACTTCCCGGCTCTCACCGCACTCAAAGTATGTGCATCGTACCAGGACATCACGAGTTTTATGCGTGCGCTTGTCGGCTGTTTCCTGTGGCTTGCCGAACTTACTATCAGGATGTGTGCGTGCGTATTGGATTTTCCGGAAGCGTCGCTATCCGGGTTGAGTGTCGTGAGACTGGACATGCCGTGTTTACGCACTCTGCGCGTGGAGGGGTGGAATAATGAGCTTGTCCGCTGGTTAGGTGATAACACCGTGGGGACGCTGGAGCGGTTGGAGTTAGCCAGCGTCTGGACGAGCTGTCACATCGAGGAAGCGAATACTTTACTTCAAGGAAATAAGAAAACGTTGAGGGATGTGAGGTTGGTTTTTTTCCAGCGCGATGGTCAGTAATGTTTCTCCTTCTTCTCTAATGTGATGTCCATGTACTCACCTCGTCTGTTTGCACTAGTGGCTTTCGATTTATCGGGTTTGACGTGTTTGGAGAACCTCGATGTTACGAGTGGGAGGCCATGCAACTTGGCATTAAACAGATGGAGGTTGCCGAGCTCGTTGAAGAGGGTGTATGTACAGAATGCGCGTCGTGTGATGATGCGTAGTACCATGGCGACGGATGTTGATGGAGAAGAAGATATTATTCTCGAAGGAGAGATGTTGCGGAGAGCATTATTTATCAATTGAAGTCTTGGGCAACTTTGTTATTCACTAGTACAACTTGTTTGACAAAGTAGTCATCTTGCTCTGTAGTTTGAGACTTTAGTACTCTTTTGTTCATGCAATGATTTCTGACTTCTGAACTCGCGCCTTCGAATGATAACCTGGGTGACTTGTTGATTGGGGATAGTGAAAGGTCAGACAAGTATGTTCGGGGCTTCAAATGCAGTATGTTCGCCGGCCGGGATGAGAATGTTGCAGTTCAAAAGTTCAGCGCTTAGCGCTAGCAGCTTGCGGGGTAACCTCGGGTATTGCAGATCATTTTACTCGGCGCCCAGCGATCGTTTATCTTTTTCTTCATCCTTATATCCTCTGCACGTTTAAAATCGTGGCCGGCCATGGCAAGCTGAACTGGTCGATACGCGCTCAAGCTGGATTCAGGCCTGTTTCAGTACGGCCTCAAGTCAGGGTACCCTAATGCTTACGCCGCACTAACACGAATTCTTTGGGCTCTTACGACTACCAGTATAACCGCAGGAACGACAATTTGGTAGACACAGCGGCATGTGCCTGCTCCAGCTCAGGTTTCGCGCGTTTCCTTTCCGTCTATCTGATGCTCTTCGTTCAATATGGAGTACAGTCACCCAATGCATTGCTCATACTTGTGCGACATCATTCAATTCCAGCCAAGAATGTGAACAACGCCACTAATCGCTTTGCTTAGACCCCAGTCATGGGCACATACAATCGAACAAAGCTATGGCTGCGAACTGTATGGAATCACCATCTCCGCCGACGTTGTGAATCTCCGCCGCAAAAGAACGACATCATCTGCATTACCGTTATATCCTCTCTGGATCCTACGCGTCCGCGGTCGCCCCATGTGGCGGTTTACCACAGGTTCTTCGGTTTTTGGACTTGGGTGAGAGGTTTCTTTACTACGACCGCCGTTGGGTGCTTAGCGACCAAGATTACTGAAATTCTAAACAGATATGCAAGGTCACAAGTATTTGTCGACACTAAGGTATGGGTCTTGAATTGCCAGAAGCCCTGGCATCGGTCGCAGCAATCTTCGTGGCGCGGAATTTCTGGACGGTGCTGGGTCACCACCTAAGCCACCACGCGTCATCACCCCAAATCTGACACGAGAGACTTACTTCTCTCTTAGCTCTACCTCCACCATCTCAATTACGCGCAGACTCGTGCAGCCTTCCATTCTGTTGTTCGGAAGTGTATGTCCCAGTCATTGTTTTGGTGACAAATGTGTGGCGTTTCTTCAGAACAACGACACGGGGTCCGTGTAAAGTGCTATGTTAATATTGGATTCAATGCTACTTACCAGCTCTTGTTTTCTAAAGCGCAGACTCTAACTTGGGCAGCATTTCGCCAGGCGAAACTTCAGTATTAAAAAAGTGTTGCTAGGAGGTCGTGCATTTTACGAGTTTGTCGATCTCCCGCGTGCCTTAGGACTTACTTACGTTCCTGGTATAGGCATCAAGACGTCTGTCAGTCAACATTCGAGAAGACAATGTTGCTCTTCGGTCCCTTGCAGGACGGACACACGGGCACCTGATCCTCTTGTGTGATGGTCACGCTCGTAATTTTCAGATGGACCTTGACATTTCGGCCGTAGAACTCTTATAAAAGGGCCAACCAGATCCCAACATCATCGTCGAACCTCAGCCCAATGCCCCAGTACAACTTTAAACAATCTTTCTGGCTCATCGATGCCGGCGCAGGCGACATCGGAGCGCATAAACGCGCCCAGATCGCCAAAGCCGCGTTGACTCTCAACGACCACGCCGACGTTGTCTTGTCTACCTCTGCCGGCGGTTACACCGTGGCTGAGCGTCCCGAAATCGCGCTTGTGGTCGCCATCGACTACGACGTAGCGGCGTTGTTGCCTGCTGTCGAGAAGGCTCTTGTCGCCGAACACCTTTCGGTCAAGGTCCATTTGCAGGGCGATATTCGCTACTACAACTTCGGTGCGACGGAGCTCACCTATATCGCAGCGGCGACGAAGGTCGAGGATCTTCAGATCGCTCGCAAAGCGATCGACGAACTCTCGGCGATTCCCCTCCAGCCTGTCTCTACAGAGCGCCCCGACCTCGCCGACGTGTTGAAGTCCGTCATTAGTGCGACGGGTAGGGCAGCCCCCATCCCCCCCTCCGAACTAGCGGAAGGCTTCTCTGTGACGTACGACAGATTCAGTCGTTTGAGGGCCGCGAGGGGCGATGCGATCGAACAAGAAATTATGGGTCTTAGTAACACGTTTGGGTCGTTGCAGAGGGAAACCAACACCAATGCCGCTGCCGCGACGATGGTCGCCTCTGGACTCATCAGCATCGGGAGCGCCATGTACAAAGCGTATGCTGCCGTCCAGTCTGCTGGGAGTGTTGCGCTGCTGGTATCTAACCTGCTCGCGGCGGTCGGTGGCATTGCTGGCTTGGCCATCGTCATTGCCGTTGTTGCGGTCCTTTTCGGCTTTCTTTGGGTCATCTTGAAGGAGTAAGTAATCCTGCTCTTCTTAGAAAATTATTTACTTATAGCTTAGTGCCGTTAACGTCCTCTTGTTCCTCAACGGCCGGTCTGTGGTGACTAATTTCACCGAGGACTTCATCTTGCACGGGGAACGCAACACCATCGTCCAGTCTATGGAGGCGGCGGTCCCTAACCCGCCTTCTAAACCCCCTGCGTTCCCTTGTGGATTCTACTTCTATCACAAGGTGTGTTTATTTTCAGACGACTCGTGAATCACGCTTTAATTCTTCGTCACAGTGGCGCATCGGGCGCGATCCCGGCGAGCCGCGAGTGGCTGAGGAGCCTGCTCCCCCAAGGATTCCCATTGGCTTCTACGGGTCTTGCATGGGTATCACGTTCACCTCCTCTGGACAGCGGTTCTCGGTTGGAATGGATTCTCCCAACACTATTTTGGGGGGAACGAACTCAATCCGTGCTACGGCGCAGTCGGCGAGTGTCGCTGCCAACCTCGCTGCGGATTCGGGAACTGCTACGGAGGCTGTTACTGTTGGAGCTGTTAGGGTGACGGTTAGTCGCGCAGCGGCGCTCGGTTCGGTCAACTATGGGATCTGTTACCTTGCTTGAGGTACGAGGCTTTGAGCATCTGAAATTGCAGTTATGTCTGGAATATGGTTCAAATTGTACTAGTACTTAGGTTCCCGTTTGCTTTTGTACCAATAACAACGATGCCTGCTTATAGTTGCTCACCGAATTTTATTATTGTGTGTCCTTCATGAACCCAGATGGCCTGACTTAGGTGTTTCCGGATTCAAATCACCAGAGCACCTAAGTGCGGGACTTGAGTGTAGATATGTGTAGCCAGACAATACAAGTTGACTTGAAATACAGTGAGCGACACCTAAGTGTGATGCAAAATTGTAGGACATACCTGTAACGCTTGCGGGCGACACCTACGTGCTGCACGTAGGTGTCGTCTGGACCTTGGTGCGCTAGCACATGTCTCGGGCAGCGACGACCGCCACCTAGGTGCTTCCCTACGTGTTCGAAGCCAGTGGCTCAACCAAGCAGACTGTCGACATCATCGAAGGTTGACGTTGAGGTCTTGATATCCTTGATCGCGAGTAAGACATAAAAGAAAGTCACGCAACTTGTCGACACGCACCCGTATCAACGTACTAACAATCAAGAAACGGCACGTCGCGTAATGTCCTGAGCCCAAGCCTTCTGCTGGCGCGCCCAATGAGACGAGCCACAATTCCCCACGGCGCCCTCCGTAAGAAATTGAGGCGGCATTATACGTTGAAGCGGTGTGGTACGTTTGGGGCGCCGTTGTACTTTGAGGCGGCGTTGCCACTGAATGGGTAGTCGTGGTTCCAAGGCAAAAGGGATTTCGATCACGTGTTGCCTTGGCGTGGTGATGCTTGGTCAATGTTGTCCTCGGCCTTGACTGCCGCTATGGCTCGCGATCATGAGTTCGGGACATCAGGTACAGTAGCTCGTAGCTGAGCTCGATATCCAGCGAGGAGAGGCGCAAGAACATCGTCCACGTCGCACTACATGGTGCACACGGAAGAATCAGAGTGCGCGCTGTGCGCTGAAGGAACAGGTGAATCCGCATGAACGAGCTCGTCAAGGCGTCGAGACTCGAGAACATGTAAGCTAGTCTCGCCTCTCCCAGCCTGTTGTCGACACCCTCAGTTCAGACCGTCTCTGGCATCTGCTTTAACGTCAACCTTGGTGGGACTAAAGACGCACTTGGACGAATTCTAGAACTCATTTCCGGTTGAGAGACTCCCAGATTTCGTGGTGCGTTATGGTTAGCACAGCTATTCGCTTTGCTTACCTCCTCCTCTAGACGTTATCCCTCGGCTACGGACGTTGCCCACAGCTGGTTTGTTGTTGGTTGACTCATAGACTGTGTTCGGCCTTCTGCCGCCTTCAAGACATGGTTAAACCTCCAGTTGAACCGCACGAAAGGAACTTTGCACTGCGGATGTCGGACAGCGCGATACTGCCTCCCGAAACTCTGCTGTCCGTCACGGTGGTACTCTTTGGAGACTACGTACCATTCGGCCCTCTGGATGGTCTCAGTAGTCCGTGTTTCGACGCCTGGCTTAACAGCTTTATAGTTCATCCCTCGGTGGAAGCGCAGGGGGATACTAAAGGTTGACGGAACCTTCCTTGATTCCGCAATCTTATTGGCCAAAAGTAGGATGTTCGTCGCAGTTTGTAGACGATATTGACGTGCTTAGATTCTAAGAAATACCCTCAGTGATCCAATATGCTGTGGTTGACCTCAGCTCATCCTCACTATCCGTCTTTGTCATCTCAGTCCGCGAAGGACTAGGGCGAATCCTCAGCCACTAAAGTTGGCGCAGACCAAGTCGATGACATACTCATCTCCTTCGTTGGCGCCGATTTCACGAAGAAGAATAAAATTTCCCTTGCCGTATGTCCTTCCACAGAAACCCAAGCCAGACGCGCCGAGGCCAGACTCCGCCTAGCCATCAAGCACACAAAACGCACACTCAGTACCTCTTCCGGCGCAGCTACCTGTTCCGTCGAGTCCCTCAAAGACCGATACGAAAACACCTCTGTCAACCACCTACGCTTTGACCCGTCGTCGCGTCAGCCGTCACCGCCCTCCTCTCATCCATCAACTTCGATCCATACCAAACCTGAACCCATACCAAATCGGTGAAATCGTCTATATCAGCTGATCGCGCAGATACCACACAACGAGGATTTCGCAGAGATTCGGAAAGCTTTTGAGTGTGGTGGTGCCATTGATGTACCAGTACTTGCCCAGTCTTTGGGACTGTATTTACCCTAAGAGGATGCCGACCCTTTATATATCGCTGTACTCCTTAAAGAATCCCTATCGTGTCGTCAACGTCGACATCACTTTAACGAAGGTATGTGTTGGAGAACAAGCCGGACATCTCGACACTCTTGTAATCCCTACCTCGACGGACATACCCCGCACCCGCACCAATACTTTCCGAACCCGCTCCCGTACTTACCGAACCGCTACCGTTACCACCGACTGTACTTACTGACTCGTTTACTTACCTAGTTCCGGCATTGTACTCACCGTGTCCCCAGTTCCCATTAGATATTACTATTTACCTACAGTATATAAAGTACATACTCTTGAACTATATACTGTGTGCATTTTACCTCCTCCTCGTCCGAGTCTTAAGATCCAACAGTATGCACGACTTTTGAGTTTGAGTTGTGGGAAGTTGAGGAGCGGATCCACATCGACAAGGTCAAACTGCCCAACCTCGAGTACTCTGACAGTGAACGGGAGGAAGAGGATATTGGGGCAAAGCATCAAGAGGTGAAAAATGTGAGGTTATGGGTGATATTGCACCTGAAGGGGTGTGTCTTGAAGCCTGTCAGTAACATTCAGGACTCGTAAGTATTCGAGTACTAGTAGACCATGCCAGATAACATACCGCGTATCTTAACACATCGCTATCCGTACGGGCATGTGCAAAGTCTATTGCTCATGGTGACAGGAGTTCAAGAGACTGAATCACTGGTATTAAACAGAGAAGGAGAACTTATGACCAAGCACGTTTCTGGGTATAGGTAGGTAGAAACCAGCACCAGGTCTCTATCAGGAACGGCCGGGTGTGAAAGCGTTACGAGTGGCGAATCTATAGTATATGTGCGCGTCAAGGCCGAAGACAACATTTTGACTACGAAGCTCGATCGTGTGCATCATGTGACTGATATTCTCTTGTTCTCCTACCACCAACACCACGAGCATTAGCTTGCGACGCGACACGGAACAAAGCTAGCATGTGATATATGGCCAGTCAAGGCCGAGGACAACATCTGAACAATGAAGTTAGGACAAAGATGGCACGTGCCATTTCTCTCTCTTGTTCTTTAACCACCATGTCGTCGCTCAGTGCTCAGTGGCTTCCTTGCGGAGACCCGACAGCGCCGAGGAATAGCGACGCGCCGCCGACCATACACCTCAAGAGCCTTCGGCGCGTGGGTGTCGGTGTTGTAGTTCTTTTCCCGGGACTTGGGCACACCTAAGTGTCGCACAACGATGTCGGATCTGTATAGTGCACGACACTTGGGGACGACACCTAGGTGCCATCACACCTTGGGGCACACCTAGGTGTTACTCACAGTGCGCTATATCGAGGCGACACTTGGAAGGTGTTCTAGGTGCCGTGGCACCTCGGGGTTGCACTTAGGTGTCGCTTGGTGTATTTAAAGATGACTTATATTGTCTACCTACGCATATTTACACGTAGGTCCCGCACTTGGGTGCTCCGGTGATTCGAATCCGGAAACACCCAAGTCGGGCTATCTGGTCTCTGGTCCTTCCCTAGACATAACATTCGCCTGAAGCGTGCAGCACTGCAGGTGTCGGAAGGCGCCATTGTAGTAACACATTCGAACAATACATTTCCAAGTTTATGTTTTCGCCACAGCTTGTTCCAACTTATGACTCATCTAGCCCTAGCACCCAGCTTGTGGACTTGCGCTGGACGACCCTAAATATCATTCGCCAGAGGACGAACTTGGGACGAACAGCCGGTGCGCGTACTGTCAGTCAACCCAAGAACGTTAACGTTAGAGATTTCACGTACCGTGTGAGACTCAGGTTCGAAAAAAGGAGACCATCCCGTTTTATGAAGACGATAACCGTTAGACCATCCATCCTCTTACAAACATGCATGAAATTGCTTTGATATGTATCGGATTCTTTAGATGACGGGAGCATCGGTCTGAGCTTTATACGGTTGGATTCTTGAAGCCAGGATAGTTTTCAAACCTTAGTTCAAGGAACTAGGAAGCGCCATAGCAGAGAGATCGGAAACAGGCGGATAAGATGACAGGCTCTCGCACTGCGAGGTGAGTGCCTACTATCGGCAACCACGCATTTTCGTTTTCGAGATATGTTTCAACTGGCAGTCGGCAGGCGGCAGGCGGCGAAGAAGAGAATATGTCGGAGACGGCGAGCGATAAAACACGTTCCCCCAATGAACGTACCCTGAATCACCTTTGATTGATAGAGAGTCATGGATGCGGCGGCGAGGTCACATACGCGGGAAAGAACGCGAGAATTGGTCTGTGGTCAAAAAAGAACATGCGACGCGAGATTCCAGAAGGCTACGAGTTCATAGTCGCAGGTAAGACAGAAACATGAATCCAAAGAGCATATTGCACTTCGCCTCGGCGATCAGATTCCCACGCGCCCAAAAATAGGCAGGCCCTGTCCGCTACCTTCATCATGAACGACGATGACCGATACGCGAGATGTCCCTAACGACGGCGACACCGAGGAGAAGCAAGAGCACGTCGCATTACAGATAGCCCCGTCGTTGAAGAGCGACGGTCACACCCAGGAGGACGACGCGAAAAGCCAGAGCCAGGATGACTACGAGCCCGACGGCGACGAGGAGAGCGGCGGTTGCGGCAATGCCAGCGACGACGACGATAGGCATACCCGAATTATTCATGAAGGATTTAGCGTCCGCCTTGACCATAACCTAGAACTACTTGGTGAGTACTGTTAAGGATTTGTTACCCAGCTAACACTTGCAAGTAAGGCTTTAGGAACCTGCTGGTTTTATTCAGCTCCTTGACATGTCTGATCAACGGTTAAGCCTCACTAAGCCTACCTTTGCATCGACGAAACTGGTGCCTGGATCGCGTCTGCGGTTATGGACGGTGTGTTTGCTATTTTATGATTTTTTATGTTTGTTCAACCAGTAATAGGCCACGCTGTCATACCGTGTCCCCAAGGAATCAAATACTTCCGATATGAAGCGGCCCATGAAGATAATCGCGTTGGAACCGAATTTTGCCAAGAAAAATCGACCAGAGGTTTTGTTTGCGGAGGACTGGCCAGATCACTTGTGTTCTGCAAAAAAGGCTGGCTCGGTCACAAGGATACCGTCCTACGCGTTAGTGAGGACGTCTAATTGCCTGGTGAGTTGCATTCCAGAGTTGTGATCATGGCTAACAAGCGGACAGGGAGTCAAGATCTACGACACAGTATCTCGGACGCGCATCACCTTCACTGACCGACCAGCCAATAGCCCACGTGCAGATCTTCTCATCTCATGGGCAGACCACACCAAGGTCCCGTCTCCTCGTACCACTACTACCGCTGCCACTACGAATCTCCCTCCACTTCTCGTCGAGATCACAGCAGTCTTCCAGTTGGACTGTATAATCGCAGGCATCCCATGCAACCCTCTGCTCTCCTACACCCCGACAATACTTCGGCACATTCGCGCGCCCCATCCGTGACTGCGCCAGTTTCTACGCCCTCTTCTCCGTGAGCCCGCGGGACGTGATTTTGGTGAAGCCGCGAGACAAGAGGGACCATGTCAGCTTGGCGGAAGCGGTACAAAGAAGCGCTGAAGGCTCTTGAAGCTAGCGAGAATCGGAGGAGCAAGAGGACGGCCTAACAGGGTCTCAAATTGGACAGAGGTATATTCAGGTGGTGAATGAGGGTGATTTCAGTAAAACGGTATCTCAAGGTGTACGGACATGCTTCGAGGCGATGGGAAGATTGGATCAGAGAAGAGACAATTCCAGGTGGGTTTTGTCTATCTTGCGCCAATTGGTTTTTGATAACCTTTAATTTCTCAGGTGATAATCCCGTTCATACCGACAGACCAGCCTCGTCTCAATCATGTCGTCTATGACATGATTTCGGTGTATTTCCTCGCGCACGATAGACATGTAAGTTGCACTGATTGTTTCTCGGTCTCATATTGATCATCGTTAGGCTTTGTACGCCACTGTCAAAGAGTGGCCGAAGGACAGCTATGACATCGCCGCTGTGATAGTTCCTGTTGGTTCCGAACTGGGAAAGCAAACCTTCAATGTCTTGGACCATCTCTTCGTCATCGCGCGACGTCATTATTCTCATGGAGTGTGTGGCCGAGCTGTAGGTGGTTTTTCATGATATGAACTTGCGCTCATCGTCACCAAGATATACCGCCAAGCGCCAACACGGGAAAGCTCTTTCTTACATCTTACGTCTGCGCCGACCGATTTTCTCGACGTTATTCGGGAACACAATGTGGTCACCGACGTGAAAGATCAGGTTCTGCTTCTTGTGGAATTCGGCCACGACCTTATGCGTAAGCGAGAAGAGGCTGGGGAGACGATTGAGGAACGAAAGAACGACGCTATTACCTTCTATTTCTGTGAGTTCTCCCAAACAAGTGTAGGTCGTAGATGATTAACTTCCTTCGTAGGCGGAACGCGTCGTCTGTCAATTGGAGTCGCTTGTTCTTGTATCTTGACGCGTTGTTTGCGAGGGTTCCGCGGATAAATCGGAATGCTTTCAAGCGCGTGCTGTAGCAGACGACGATTTGTGGGAGGACCTATTGAAATATTCGGAAAGTCGACCTGGTAGGTCGTCACAGTAAACTTGCTTGCTGTGTCGCTGATGAAAGTGATAGCCTTTATACACGGTCTTCTGGAGAACGTTCCCGAGATCAATCCCATTCGGTTAATACTGGTGTAGAGCCGTCAGCAGTCCGTAATCTTGTTCCTTGGCCGGAGTCTTTCAAGAACTGCAATCAGATCGTGAATCCACTTCCCATGTGAGCAATTGCTATACTCCTGCCACGGGACCACAAGTTTTGATGTGTTTTCCTGTAGACTGAGAGCAAAGCTCAAGCCGATCAGATGTGCCGTGGCGTATACTCGGGTACACATCTGGCGCTGTAATCGGCGGGCTAATTAGAGGCTGCTGGGATGCCACTGTCGTTCCAGACAGGTGTATTCGAAGTATTGGGCTTCCTTCACGTCACGGCCCGCGAGGTTGGTTCTTAAACCTTCCGCCTTTCAAACATAAATCCTGGTGTCGTCGCACCGATAGCGGAACCGCAGAGAACTAGCGAACATGGAGGTTCCACGCCAGCTTCTTCGTGCAGCTGACAAGGGGCGGAGATTTCGGTTGGATGCTCACGAGTGGCATTTTCGACACATAAAAGCTCGCTTTCCGAAACCGAGAGCTCTCGTCATCGCAGAGCTAATCATGTCGAGACTTCTGCACGCCCTGCTAGTCCTTGCATCTCTTCGTCTCGCTGTTTCACAGGTGGCGATCAACTTTCCGGACTGCGTTAATGGTCCCCTAGTCACAAATGGTGTTTGCGACACCTCTTTGGATCCAAGAGCGAGAGCTACGGCCTTGGTCAACGGGATGACCGTTGACGAACTCATCGCTAACACTGGCACCGGTGCCGTGGGTGTACAGCGTCTCGGTCTTCCTCCGTACGAATGGTGGAGCGAGGCTCTAGTAAGCGATTTTCGCTATCTAGCATTCTTTGAATTGACCTTCATATTAGCATGGTGTTGCTTTCAGCCCTGGCGTGAACTTCAGCGCTTCTGGCGATTTCAGCTCTGCGACCTCCTTCCCGCAACCCATACTTACTGCGGCTGCCTTTGACGATGAGCTCGTCCAACAAATCGCCGCCATCATAGGCAAAGAAGGACGAGCGTTTAATAACGCTGGTCGGGCCGGTCTGGACTACTTCACGCCCAATATCAATCCTTTCAAAGATCCTCGGTGGGGTCGTGGTCAGGAAACGCCCGGAGAGGATCCATACCATTCATCCCAATACGTCTACAACCTCATTCTCGGTTTACAGGGCGGTCTCGACCCAACCACGTACCTTGTCGCGGCCGACTGCAAGCATTTCGTTGGATACGATCTCGATTATTGGGGAGGCATTGTGCGCTACAACTTTGATGCTATCATTTCTCAGCAGGACCTCAGCGAGTTCTACATGCCCTCGTTCCAGACCTGCGTACGCGATGCCAAGGCCGCTTCCGTGATGTGCAGTTATAATGCTGTCAACGGCGTCCCAATGTGTGCGAACTCCTTCCTGCTACAGGATGTGCTGAGGGATCACCTTGGACTGGGCGAGGACAAGTGGATCGTGGGCGACTGTGGTGCTATTGCGACCATGTTTTCGTTTCACCACTTTGCGGATAGTTTGCCGCAGGCCGCTGCCGATGGGCTGAACGCGGGTACAGATCTTGACTGCGTCAGTATACACACAGGCGGCGCGTACCAAGAATACCTTGGGGCGGCTTTGGAGCAGGGATTGACGACCGAGGACAAGCTAAGGAGTTCGTTGACGCGGTTGTATATATCTCTCGTTCGGTACGTTCTACATCTATTATTATCGAATTCTTCTAAACGCGTCTTCAACAGCTTGGGCTACTTCGACCCGGCCGAGTCGCAACCGTATCGCCAGTTCACCTGGGCGGATGTAAATACCGAGGCGGCTCAAGCGCTTGCGTACAAGGCGGCGTCTGAGGGCGTCACTCTCCTCAAAAACGACGGCGCTCTCCCTTTCAGCTCGTCCATCAAGAAGATCGCGCTCATCGGTCCGTGGGCAAACGCAACCACCGCCATGACGGGCAACTACCAGGGACCCGCTGCAGCCTATGTCGGGCCCATCCAAGGCGCAGAGCAGGCCGGATACGACGTTACCTTTGTGTTTGGAACTGGTATAGACTCGCAGGATACGAGCGGATTTGCGGCTGCGGTCGAAGCTGCCGAGGGCGCTGATGCTATCGTCTTTGCTGGCGGTATCGACAATACCATCGAGGCGGAAATTGGAGATCGAGTTAATATCTCGTGGCCTGGGAACCAGCTCGATTTGATTCGGGAGTTGGGAGCTGTGGGTAAGCCGCTTGTCGTTGTGCAATTTGGTGGTGGGCAGGTTGATGGGAGTGAGCTTAAGGCGAGCGACGCGGTATGTCGATGTCTTGTGGTGGTGGATGACAATCTAATATCTTATTCTATCTAGGTCAACGCACTTTTGTGGGCTGGATACCCCGGCCAGAACGGTGGAGCTGCGCTCTTCGATATTATTGCAGGAAAGGCTGCCCCGGCTGGTCGACTCGTTACGACGCAGTATCCTGCTTCGTACGTCGACGAGGTCCCTATGACGGATATGACGCTCCGCCCGAGCGCGTCCAACCCCGGTCGGACGTACATGTGGTACAGCGGCGAGCCAGTGTACGAGTTTGGGTTTGGGCTGCACTACACGGAGTTCAAGTTGAAGTGGGTGAAGGGGCCGGCGAAGGTGTATCGGATTGAGACGCTCGTCGCTGGCGCTTCCGCTGTGGGCCACGCGGACCTCGCGCCATTCGGGACATTTGAGGTGGAGGTGACGAATGTCGGTGGGGTCAAGTCGGATTATTCGGCGTTGTTCTTCGTGAATGGCACGTATGGACCGGCGCCGTATCCGAATAAGCGGCTTGTGGCGTACGCCAGGGTGCGTGATGTGGGTGTGGCGAGGAGTAAGACGGCAAGGCTGGATGTTACGATTGGGTCTATTGCGAGAGCGGATGAGGCGGGGGATATGTGGGTGTATCCTGGGAAGTACAATTTTATGGTTGATGTTCCGGGGAGGTTGGGTACGGGTTTTGAGTTGGTTGGTGAGGCGGTGAGGATTTCGGAGTGGCCTCGGCCTGCTTGAATGTGGTCGTTTTGTTTTTCTGTCCATTGTTCGTTTGGTTTTACGTCGTATTGCTTGTAGTTTTGGAGTATCGCGGACATTTAAAAGTAGCACAGCTCTTTCTGTATGTTATGTATGAATAACTGTCTAGGTTTTACTTGTTTAAAAAAATGACCAGGTTGTTCAACGCCTACTAGACCGGGGCGCGTTTTCTTAGGAGACACGAATGGGCATCACACTGATACGTTGTAGCCTGCTGTGGCGTAACACATTTGAAGTCTTGGTTTGGAATTGGAAGGGCAACAACCATAAATGTTGTGTTTTAGATCGAGGTGCTAAAACGTATCCTTGCCAAGTGAGGTTACCGAAAGGAATAAAATCATTTTAGGCCAAAAATTTCGTTACACGAATTTTTTTTCACTCTCTGACTGGGAGTCGAACCCAGTTTTCGCGCGTCAACCTTTTGGACTGAAGAGCAATGACAGGTGCGTGTACTGACCGGTGTACTATCAGAGATGATTGGCTTGTGTGTAGGTCATGAATAACGGTGCAGCGTTTACCATGACCTCGTTCGACGCATAGATCAGAGCGCGTGTAGGAGAAATGGATATGCATCAGGAAACTGGTGTGGCGCAACATATTTGAAGTCTTGGTTTGTACTTGCAAGGGCAACGCCCAGAGATGCGGTGTTTGAGACCAAGGTGCTAAAACGTATCCTTTCCGGGTGACGTTTCCGAAGGCAATCAAATCAGTTTAGGCCAAAAATTGCGATACACCACCTCATTCCACACTCTCTGACTGGGAGTCGAACCCAGATCTCGCGCGCCAACAGACCTTGTTAAGGAGCAATGACAGGTGCGTGTACTGACCGGTGTACTATCGGAGATGATGGCACCGGACGTATGTCATGAATCACAGCGTGGCGTTTACCGTGACCTCGTTCGACGCGTAGATCAAGGCGCGTGTAGGAGAAATGAATGTGCATCTGGAAATTGCTAAGCACCCTGGCAGTGGTAGACTTTGTCTGCTGTCAGTGTCAAGTGAGGTTACCGAGGCCCGAGGGCAATAAAATCAGTTGGTTGGCCCAAAACTTAGTCGCTGGCCTTCATCACTCTCTAACTGGGAGTCAAACCCAGCTTTCGCGCGTGAACCGATCCCGAGACATGACAGGCGCGTGTACTAACCGATATACTATCAGAGATTGTTGATCAAAGATTGTCTGTGGTGGTGGCAAAGTACCAAGTAACCTTTCAAACACCAACGTCTTTCTCTGGTACATATGACTTAGATGATAAGTACAGCGTCGGCTCTCTTTTTCGAACATGCTATCGCAGCATGCTTCAAGTTTCGAGGATCAAGAGAGTGCACACACATCGGTCTCTTCGAGTAAGAAGCTGGAGGACTGAACGAAATTTGAAAGTGGTGGTACGATGGATATCCCTCCGAGTCGAGATGGGCGTGGAGCGCATTAAACATGCTAAATTTCCTGTACCAGAGCCCGGCTGATGGGTTGAGGATACTTCGCTGGACCCGGTGACCTTACACACTGTTCGCTTTAGCAACACTTTTCTGGATTGTTTGATAAACAAACTATGAATGCTAGACTGCGGCAATCCATCAAAAGCTTGAACAAAACGAATAGGTGAGAGAGAAAAGCTTCCGCGTCGAGTATCCCCGGCTGTATAGCACTTCATATTGATGTACTGCACGGCGCTGAAGCTGAACCACAGTCCCACCCAGATGAAGCCTACCCGATCCCGCAGCACCTAGGCGTTTCCCAACGCTGATGACCGTCTGTTCTAACGCGATACTAGGAGGAAGAATGGCATGGATTTTCCGGTATGCTTAAAATCCATCATGGCGTCCCACCACAGTACTGTACATGGGTCCTGAAACGACGAACGCGGTCACGCTGACTAGGAGAATTGCGTATGCAGGGAATGAGTTTTTGTTCTTTCCGAACAAGTTGCACACGGCGGTAACATTCTGTTGAAAACCCTCAAGGACGAGTAAACTGCATGTACCCTTGACGCCAGATTCTCCTAGAAGCGAAATGAGCACTGTTTCTGCACCTCGGAGAGACTGTATACATACCCCCAGAAACCTCTGATTGTGTAGTACGCACTGCCAGAGTTATTCGGCCAGTCCCAGGGTTCCGATAATCCCAAACTGACATGAACGACGCCCTGTATCGTGTACTGCACGACGAGAACGCAGCTGATGAGGACAGTTGTCATGCCAATGATGAGTGTACGCCACGGATATGAAAGGGGTGGGCGGCTGTCGAAGAGAATGTCTATGGATGTAAATTTGGGTCGCGGCCGAAATAATATAAAAGGCATAGCGCGTCGTAGACTCCTTCGCGTTCTGCGTAGTACGCGAGCGATGTGAGGGACATGATAGGTCGTCTCACCGCCATTGTAGACGCAATCCAATGGAATCTTTGAACGTGTGAATCGACGGGTTGAAATCTTCGTAGAACAACGAAAGACTTCCGCCAGGCTCTATTTATTGTTGTCAGTCGAGCGGTTGCACAGAGGAACTTGTAAATTCTGTAGTGGGGGTAAACCATTACAGTACATAGGAACAAATAAAAGAAAGGCACATACAGTACCCGGTCTGACTGCCTGATGCAGTTTCTGGCAGTTCGTGCTTAGTAGTGGGAAAGGTGATGATCAAGAAAGGAGCTCCATTTTTTCTGGGTGATTTTAAGGCTGGTGTGATGGGTCTGTTTGTAATATGGAAGGCTGGAGCAGTTGGATTTGGAGGTGACTAAATGTTCTTGAAAACCAGAGGGAAACCCAGCGCAAGATTCGTCCAAGAGGAAGGAAACAAAGCCAGGATGTAGCATAGGGGAGGCCACCTTCAGGTATCTGACTACTTTCTTGAGTACTGTAGTCTTACGACCCCATGTTCACGGGGCGTTACGTGTTATCCTTGTGAACCAACAAAATGTTAGTTCATTCAGGGTCCGGTTACCATAAAAGGAGCGGCGGCGTTAGCCGCCAAGCGCAAATTTCCTTTTTTGGCCTCCCGAAGCTCAAATTTTGGAGTGTTACGTGTTATGGGTGAGAATTTAGTTCAGTTCACGACCTCATGTTACACGTTACGTGAACATGGGGTCGTAACATTACAGTACCAGTCAGCAGAAAAGAAGGAAGAGCTGGCCTGCACAGCCACCTAGGGCTACATCCGTGGGAAATATGCCTTTTCTGGCGACGCGTCGAGCTCCGCTCATTCTACCAACATGCAAAAATCCAGAGAGCCTACCTCTACGGCGGGGAAGCTAGGTGAGCCGTACACTATTCATATTGTTTCTTACTTACCCTGGAACCAGACGCTGGAATGCCTGTAGATATCGACATTGCACGGCACCTTATACCATGTATCGGAAACAGATTCTCATTGGCGAACGGGCACATCTCATGGAATTTCCGTTTATCCTGCTTCCTCCTGGCGCGACGGCTGGCTCGATTGTCAGAATTGCTGTAATCCAAAACCACGTAGAAGAGAACCGACGCGAATCCGACTTTGGCAGTACAAGACGAAATATACTGTATTAAGGGAATTCGTGACGGAAAACTTGAAGCCGCATGCACCAAAACTCCAGGTGTGTATACTCTATTATCTTCTGCCCCAATTGAACTATGTTTTTCTAGCTACGGCATGTCACTGAAACATCGTAACTTTGGAATGGTCGCCTGTAGTACTCGCAATGGATAGCTATCGGAATCATGAACGGCTGGACGCTATTCCTTCTCGTTGACCAGCACCTCCACCAAACTCTCCGGTCTCCAGACAGAAAATACACCTTCTGCCCCGTCTTGCGCACCTCGGCTGGCATATCCCGCACTTATACCATACAGGACGCGTCTGGTCGTTCCCTGGAGCTGTGCCCCTTGTCGCATAACCAACGATAGCTCGTCCGTTGCCGTGAACCCGTATGCACGGAACAACAACGCCAATGCGCTCTCCATTTTTGGCTTCTCGTACGGTGATTTGAATGACGAGATATTTGCCGACTTGCAGAGCAGGGAGCCAGCCTTAGGTCATCCCGTCCCTGTTGGTGTTAACGTTGGCTCATTGAGCGTCGTCGTGATAGATAGGATGGAGGACCATAGGAATAGGAAATGGCTTAACTGTTAATTTCGAGTGTTTCAGTGAGGCGACAAAGATTTCGTCGTGGCCTCAGCCGGACTCGGCTGCTTGAACGTGTTTATTTCATTTCCTCTTTCTGTTTCATTGCTTTTACCTTGTATCGCTCGTTCCCTCGTAGGTTTATGAGTATCACAGACATTTAAAAACTGTTACCTGCAACCAGTGCTTCATCTTATCTTTACCCAAGTTCTGTCTAGCACCACATCCTAGTACAACATTGATATAAGTACAGTACATTCTGTATCGACTTGAAAATAAACCAACGGGTGCCTCAAAACCTTCTGGGGAAAACCTCTCTGAGGATAAAACCCACAGTAAGGAAAGCTACCGTGGCTGAGTAGGTACAAGAGAGCTCGAGATCATGATATAGGTAAAGTCTGGGTACTGAGGTGTGTGACGCCAGCTTGAGGATTGCACGGCTCACGCGAACTAAGTTCGCTGGCGTATATATAGTACGTTCAGTGTGCGCATCGTTTGCGGCTTTGGAGCTTGAAGCTCGCTTTAGTTCTTTGCTGATTCGTGCGTATAGCTCGAACCGGTTGTGGCCGTCAACACCTCGTAACGAACTACAAGTTCTGGTGCGTTGACGGCCTGGGGCTGACATCAATTTCGATGCGCGTTGTATTCTGGAAAATATCATTATTCCAGGATATTTTCCACTGGAGAACAATGTTCTCAGTCGTATTCATCATTGGTTTGTGGGCTGGGAGGTGCGAGCGCATCTCCTGTGCCAGGGGCATAATTGCAATGCGTCTTGGAAGACGTGTATAGTCGAGCACATACATGACGTCGTCGCCGTTGGACGACGTCTTGTCCGGCATGGTATCATGGATATGTCTACGAGATTGTAGGTAATCACGTCGGAGCGTAAGTAAAAGGTCTTTGTCAGGGCCGTGTGTGGCCAAATATTGGAAGAGTGCGTCGAAGTACTGCACTCGGCGAGTACTCATACGCGGTACGGGGCGGGCATCTATACAAAGAGATCGTCAGTAGCGAATAACAGAGAGAACACATGATAGCCCACGACGGTAAAGCTCTTCATGGAGAGAACACTCCTTGCGATGTCGCTTCCAGTCGTCTCTCTGACATTTGGGAGAGCAATAAAAATTTAGCTCGCAGCAGTCGCAGCGTCTGGTCACACCCGTTTGGTCGCACTACATCAAAATCATCAGTGTGTATCATTCCGCGATAAGTAAATGACAGACCTCTTCATTACTGCACGAATACACCATGCCCTTCACCGTGGCCTTCGCCGGTGCGAGAAGCCTCATTTCCATACATAGGAAACCGATAGCATCGGCGATACAACGCGACTGCAGGCTCAATGGAATCCTCCGCTCCTTCAGCGCGCTGTTCAGACTCCTGCTCACCGCCTTGAAGACCAACGGGTGGACGACGTAGCGAGTGATATGATTCCAGAGCACCGCAATCATGGAACCGTAGTCCATCATGAACCGCGGATAGTGCATCGCCCAGTACTCCAGCCGGCATAAAGCCTCGAGGAGGTTAGATCGCAAGGCCTTGATAATCCACCGCTGGCCTTCCTCGAGAAAACATGAGATGATTCGGATGCAATAGCCAATGAGCATGGCACCACGGGGATGAAAGAAGGTTGCAGACTCGATGGCGGAAGGTGGGGGTGCGATGCTGAGGAGATTCGGGCCTGCTGGAGGTGCGCGTATGGTCGAGACGATGGACTGAAACACGCCGGAGACATGCTGTACAAAGCCCAACCGGAGATATTCACGACGAAAGGTCAGAGAAGATCGGCTGGTCAGGGCAAGGTATAAGAGGGTGAGCTCGGTGTCCATGTCTGAGGAGAATGGAGAGAAAAGAATGGGAACCTGGAGAGCAGGAATGAGGGACGTAACATCTGACGTAAAGGGTCCAAGCGCGTCTAGCGTTTGCATGAAGGCCAGCTCCCCTTGCCGGCAAGTGAAAATTCCAAAGTTGTCCATGGATTTCATGGCCCCGCCCAGCAGGTTGAAGATGGTGCGATGTCGTACGGATGAGGATGACCGAACCCACGCTTTGACGACCAGGTCAAGGAACGAACGCGCACAGATGAGTTGGCAGAAATGTCCATCTTTGTCGAAGCGACAGCTAAAGTCGATGTCCATAGGACTACCGATGAAGCGAGTAATGAACAAGGACGCGCTGTAGAACGCAGAATCCAAATGCTCCAGAGGAAGGGTACACTCCGATTGCACAAAAACCTCGCAGAGCCGCTGTATCCAACCCCCAAGGTACGGCCACAGCGCCTTCATCTGCACGAGGCGGTCGTCCGGCCAAGTAGGCTCATCGCAAAAGCCGTTGATGAGGCCGTAGATAAGACCGGCGGACCAGCTCTGCACGTGGAAGATGCCGCCCTGCATGGTGAGCGGACGCTCGAACCAGTTCTTTGCGACCTCCGCAAAATGGTGGAACAGACGGCAGTCACTGTAGACGAGGCGGAGGATGGCGTTGAAGCTCTCTGCTGCCTCCGCATCAAAAGACAACGCCGCAATCGCTTTTGCCTGTACATGTCGTCGATAAGGAGACACGATTTGGAAAATTATATTTACCTTCAATCGTTCAATGTCCAACTCGTTGGACATGGGTACATTGTGGGTGGGAGAGGTCGAAGGGATTGTCGACCGGCCATGCAGCGCCATCGTGATGATGGGAAGAGGCAGGGAGGAGCAAGCTAAGCATCCTTCATCCTTTTAAAGTAATACACCAGGTAGAACGCGTGCTTCAATTTCAAAGCTGCCCAAAGCGTCGAAA
>QLPD01008977.1:0-38046 GCA_003314085.1 Hymenopellis raphanipes
TAGACGACTGCATATAGAACGAATTTCTAACGGGTCGGAGGCACAGAATTCGCGAGTCCTGTATTGTCCATGACCGTCGTAAAGCAAGAGCCTTGATTGAGCTGATGACGCGCTTAAGCGCTCTTAACACGTGGCTCGCAAGCCCCCATTCCATATGCATGCTATTAACGAGACCTTGATACGATGTACATAAATTACACAGCGCTACATATCATAAACAAGATAAATACAAAGCACAAACATTACACAGAGTTCAGTCCGAGTCGTCCGATAATTTAGCCATAGCCTCGCGCAACAGTTCCATTATAGTGTCCTGCGCCTGTTTTGACTCCTTGCTACTAAAGTAGCCGTTAATTTCCATGCTATCGAGAAGAGAAGAATAAACTCACAATACATTGACAGTCCACGCGGGCAGTTCTTCGAGCGTATTCACATATTCCAGCTCAACTAGCGCCTTGAAATACTTGAAAAGTCTGAATTTAGACCTGTCAGGCGGACAAGTCGGCGGCATGCTGAAGACACGTACTTCATTCCATCTTCAGGCGGATTTGCAGCAGCAGCCTGCTCAGCAGCCAGCTTTTTTCGGATATGATGAGGCCGAAGGGATGGCCACGCTGGCTCGACCTGTTTTCCTTTTCGGCCAGACCCTTTGCTGGGCGAAGCTCGCTGCCTCGCTCGACCCGTTTTCTAACGTGTGATTGGTTAGCTACAACATCACGAGCCAATTTGCGACGCACAGAGAGCATAACCTTGTTCTGCTGCTCACGAATCTTGCTTGGTGCAAGGATATCTTCGTTTCGGTGACTGTAGTGTACACCAATATCGTTCAAAGTCTTCTGTATCTCGTTCAGCTCCTGGGCTTCGGGCACAGCTGAAAACGAATAAGAGCTTAGGTAGAACTAGATACAAACATAGAGACACTTACCGTCATCAAATAACAGTGTCCCTAGACCCTGTAGCGACTGGGGGAATGTTAGTCACGGCAAGAGTTGATTTCGTGAAAGGCGTACATCCTCCTTCGTCGACTTATCGGCCTCGATTAACTTCTTCTGCTCTGAAGAGATTGGGCGTTTCCGTCCTTTGGGCGACATATTCGAAAGGGCCCAATCCATTTCGGCATTGGTCGCCTTCTCGATCTAAAGGGAACGTGAGTTTTGCGTGTCATTTCAAAGGAGAAACCACTGACGGCCCGTTTGGTAGCAAGAGTCCCCTCGTGCAATTTGAAGATATTCTTAAGACCGAAGAGCTCGCCTTGCTTTGAAGGATCACCTTGAACACCCTCGAAGTATCTTGTCTGGATGCTGGCATCGTAGCCGATCGCCATTTGTTGTTGCTTGTATACTTGGCGTGCGTAGATCATTTCTTCAAGACTGCCAGCACCGAGCAATCGGAAAACGTGAACGTCGCGAGTTTGCCCGAAACGGAAGGCCCTAGAGGAGATGTGAGAAAGGATTAATCAAGGTGGCCTAGTGAAGTTTTACCTGTCCATTGCCTGAAGATCGTGCGCCGGATCTACATAGACTAAGAAAGGTGTCCTCAAGACGCGAAACATAAAAGTGCTTACTCCAGTTGGGATCTATGAATGAAGAAGGGTCAGATACTTGGACAGTGGGATGCGAGGCCAAACGGACCGAAGATAACGACATGATTAGCACTTGTCAAGTTCAGACCTGTTCCGCCAGCAAGGGTAGAGATCAAAAAGATGAAGATGTTTGGGTCGGTTTGGAACTGATCAATGATACCCATACCTAAGGCAGCCGGTAAGGATCTGAATGTCGATAATACGAGAGCAACGTACGATCACTCTGCTTAGTGGACCCGTCAAGCTTCAAGAACCCGTAGTCTAACGAATACCAATCAGCGAACTTCCGAAGGCATAAACGAGAAATATGACTTTTCTGTTTGATACCGAACTCAAGTGTATCGATGAGCTTCACAGACTTCGTAAATATGAGCACTTTATTGGTCGGGTCTCGCTTCCATTTCGCAAGCAAGGAGTTCAGCGTCTGCGTGCATGTCAATGGCGAGTTTGATAGTGAAGAAAATGTCGCGTACGTCCCACTTGCCACAGTAATCAGACTTTACTACGGCCTCGATAAATTTGGGGGCACCATTCGGGAAGATCAGTCGCGAGAGTTCGCGGTTCCGAGCTAACTATCGGTAATGTTAGACGGAGAACTTCAAATCGCTCCGAAACTCGCCTGCTCTTCAGAGTCCTTTTCGGCTGCATGGAAGTTGGTGTCAATGGTTGAGGGGCAAGAAAACGATACTCACAAGGTAAGATTAGAGCAAGATGGTTTGAGAGCTTGATGAGAATCGACATATACCGAAGAACGTCCTCTGGTCTATAGGGGTGGCAACATTTCTTTCTCCTGCAAGGACGTCACTATATACGGCCATCTCCGAAGACAGGACGTACGGTTTCTTGGAGCCACATATGCAAGGATCGTCCTTGTGGATCAGATTCTGGACGATGTCGCTCCCAATGATATTTTTGTATGCCTTAATCTGCTCAGATGACAAGGGGCAGAACACGACCTGATCAATCTTCTTCGGTAACTGCGCGGAACGTCAGTCAAGAGACTCGTAGTCAAGAGAGCAGCGCACCTGGTCCTTGATGATCTCCTTTGTTCTGATTTCGGCGTCAGAACGCGCTTCGAACAAAATCGAGAGCACTCACCGTCTCAAGAAGAAATTAGGCATGATCTTATCTTTGAGAATCACCGCTACGGTCTGGAACAGTTTTCAGTCTTATCACTATGAATGAAGCATTCTGACTCACGCAAGCCTTCTTTTCCTCCTCTGGTGTTGAATTAGCAGACTGACCCACGGTCAAAGGTTTCTGTATGAAGCCCTTCCACTGTTTGATCGTTCCCAGCTTCCCCGGATTGGTCCAGTCAAGGATAGTATGCAACTCATCGTACGAGTTCTGGATCGCGGTTCCCGTAAGCCCGAATCGTGCCTTGCACTTGAATTGGTGATAGGCTTGGGTGAGCTTGGAGTTCACATTTTTCAAACGATGAGCCTCGTCCACGAAAATGCAACTAAAGGGCAGATCGTCTAGCAAGTCGATGTCCATTCGCGCCAAGTCAAACGTCGTGACCACTAGACGAATAAACGATTAATACTCAAATGAGGTGACAAGGTAATGACGACGTACAGATATCCAGTCGACCGAACTTGAAATCTGTGAGCACCTGTTTGCGCTCTGCGGCGTTCCCAGTGTACATCCCGACCTCAAAGTATCCCCACTGTTTGAAAAAAGTTTGCGCGCGTCATGCAACAAAAGCGATAGAACGTACCAACTCCAACTCCCGCTCCCAATTCTGAGCGACGGTAGAAGGCGCGATAATCAGACAAGTAGGCCATTTTGTATTGGCAGGCGGTAACTCTCTGCGCTTCTTCCAGCCTTCCCCGTCTTGCAATTTGGACACATACTCCCGACGACGGTCAGCGTCAGTAATAACGCCGTCCTTCCTCATTATCGTAGACAAGAAGGCAATGACCTGAATGGTCTTACCAAGGCCCATGTCGTCACCAAGAAGTCCGCCTCGTCCTTCACTGTACTGCTTGTAAAAAAACTCAACACCCTGTCGTTGGTAATCTCGAAGGTATGTGTTGATGGGCCCAGGAATTTTCAGTCCGGCCTTCTCATCGATGACCAGCGGGCCGAGTGCTTTCTGGTTATCCTTGAGCGGGAAACCTGGGCGCGGTTTCATACTCTGTTGGAACATTAGTAAGAGTACTACCTATGCGAGGGGAAAACGTACACAACCAACTGGGATCGGTTCATCGTCGCCAACGTCTGATTCTGTCTCCGAACAAGACGCGTCATTATTGGCTTTCGTGCCAGCAGGGACGGGGTCCTTGTCCCAGTCAGAGGGCTCCGACTCTGTAGCAGAATCATCTTCTTCTTCAATGGCTATGAAGACATAAGTACCTCGGGCGTGAAAAGGAGAGAGAATATGTTGCCTACGTTTAGCGACCTTCGGAGGAACCTTGCTACTGTTACAATCGGAATCTAACAAATGTTTAGAGCCAACGGCAAGAAAAATGACTCAATGACACACTAGTATCGGTATCGTCTTCAGTAGCTGAATCATCTTCTATGGGCGGCGGTGGGGATGGGCGTTTCTTCTTGACATTTGCCCTCAACGTTCGTTGCATAATCTCTAGATGACGTCGGTCCTCGGGATCGTGGCCATCCTGGCGGTCATCTTCATCGTCGTCCTCCGCTTCGGAAGCGCTATGTAGCGCAAGATCCTCGTCCTCGGCTACGCACAAAATAAGTAAAGTACAAGCTAACATGTTTGACACACTCGCCAAAATATTGCAGTAGAGGGTTAACACTTTCGGGCTGAGGTCGGTACTCTAACAAAGCGATGAGGACAAGCCGAAGATGGTTAGACAGACGCGTACTCTTCCTGGGTCTAGACAAGTTAAACTCATCCTCGTCGTCACTTTCCTCTCTCATTCGTTTTCGGCCGTTCCCTTTGGGTGCCCGTTTGGTTTTCTTCTTCTGCTTGGGCTCGACATATGCCCCAGGATTAAAGTCCGGATCCGAGTCGATTTCTGGCAAGAATTCGCGTCAAATATCGTGAAGTATAAACGATCACAGACCCATTGGAACCGTTGTGCCCATGGAATTGCCTGGAATTACGTTAAAACATGGTTCATGGCAAATAATAGCCATAACGCACGCTTTTCATAGGCAGATACCTTCCTGGTAGCCGCCATGATGATGGTACGCGAACAAAGACCAGGGAGTAAGAGGGAAAGGACAATAGGAGCCGATCGGGATTCGGCTCCGGTCCGAACTTTGAAAACGCGCGGTCCAGGATCACGTGGTAAAGTAACTAACTGGACGAGTGCTGGCAACGAGGCTCACAGCGAAGCAGAACTTTGGAGAGTGTAATCGACAGAGTCAAATTGGAACCTAATGTATACGGACAAGGACAGATGACAGGATAGTATGGTGGGATGCGAGAGCGTTATAAGACATCAAGTAACTTAGCAGGAAAAGGCCAGGATTGGGCTGAGTAGTTTTAACACGACACGGTCCAATGCAATGGCACAGAACGATGCCTCCCATTAATCGAAAGCTTCCTCAGCACTACGGCGTACCAATCTTCGAACCTTTTTCTTGTAACCTGTTTCAAATGTTTAGATGGCAGGTCCTCGCAACACTGCTAATCTGTTACCTTCAGGATCGGTCCTAACTTCCTTGGCGGCATCGACATTCGCAGGACTGTCAAGGTTTGGCGTATCGGAGGAGAGCAAGGAGATGACACTTATGAGCTGCAATAACGTGAGTCAAGGTGAGATGGCGAAGATGAGTCGCGTACAATCGATTCCACGGTGTGTACAGGCATCCATCGCTCTCCAGCATCTTCGTATCCATACTGATCGTCTCCGGGAGCATGCTAATTTGAACAGTGAGGACATGGAGGGGGTAGGGATGAGAGGGCAAGCTCACAAGAATAGAGACGCAAACGACACCATCAGCGTAGACTATATCACTTTTTTCAGATGAAATCTCAAACAAGGATGGTAAAGTCCTCACTGTTGGGGTGCCACATGGGGGTTATGAAGCGCATCTTCGGCGGTAGAAGCGGGAATTCGGGAGGGAACGTAAGACGTGCTTTGAAGAAACCACCTTCGCTATAAAAAAGTGTTATCCCAAGTAGTATACACGGGTAGATCGTGTTATTTACTATAGCGTGTCGGGTGGGCTGAGACGACTGTTTAGTGGCTTGGACGCATGAAAGACATGGCCAACGTACCCGATGACAAGAATCTCCCATTCATACATATTATCATCATCGACAAGGCCTAACAAATCATGAGCATGCCTTTGAACAGCTCGCGATGAGGCGCACCAGCGGAAAATCCCTCAACAGGATGTTTGGTTAGTTCCTGCAACTGGCGGCGCAGAAGAAGAGTATTGGAGTTGGGCTGACTGGGAGTGCCAGGCTTGGACATGGCGGGCGGACGGCGGCAAACGATTCCTCGATGAAGGCGATGGGCACTTTCTTCGAGACCTTTCCTGAGCCGCATATTTATAGTAATGGCAGTCACGTGCCGAGGCCGGCAGAAGCCGTATGACTTTGAAACATACAGAGCGCTCACACTACAGCCGCCAATCTTAAAGGAAATTATGGTATCAAGATATTCTGTAGTTCTATCCAAGACTATATCTTCACAAACACGCGACGCTCCAGACTAAATCGCGCAAGGAACAGAAAGAGGGAACCTGCAAGCCCGACGATACCCTACGTTTCGCCGGTTAGACCTCACGCTCTAACTGCGCGGGTGGGTACGTACCGAGAAGAGTATCAGATGATGAAAGTTGTCCAACGTCTTCGTCTTAATGAAGACGCCACCGATGGGCGTACCAGCAAATGCACCAGATGACATCGTCGCGTACATCATGCCGATGCGAGCTCCGACTTTCTCGATGGGTGATATCTGTGCAACGCAAGACTATCGAAGAGTGATTAAACAGACTTGGATCACATGGGAATGGTACTTACAGGAAGCAGTGAGAAGAATGGGCCCGAGATAAATCCATAGAGAGCGGCGAATGCGACAAGACTGCCTTGGGTGCTGGATGTGTTCCAGACAGCCAAGATTAGGACCGATGAAATACATGTGCCGACGCATATGACATTATACCTGCCAGAGTTGTTAGTATCAGGCCTATGAATTGAGAATGTGCCAGAGTCACGCACCGTCCCAAGCGATCCGCGATAAGTCCCGGTCCAACACGGCCAACGATAGATGTAGCACAGAGGATCGCCAGGTAGTAAGACGTAAGGTTTGATTCACCGAACGCCACCGTTCCATATAAACCCACATAGAAAAATGGGTTTAAGATGGAGAATATAGATATCCAGGAACCTATGGCCAGGAAGGTATATGTAGGATGCTTGAAAGCACCGAAGTCCAGTAATTGTGTCAACGGAGGTAACGGTTTTGTAGGGCGCCGAGCATGAATTGTTAGAACGCCGATACTATAACAGAATAGTGCAATGAAGCCAATTACGCGGATCGTCCATCCGAATCCAATCTTGGGAATCAGACGGTGGATCATGATTGGGAATATGATGCCTCCAACGCTAGCACCAGCAGCCACACACCCTATTGCGTACGCATTCTTGCGTCGGAACCAGTGCGAGACGACCGCGAGGCACGGAAAGAAGCTAAAATAGAACAAGTTAGAGAGCTACGGGCTACACGGAAGGATGACATACCCAAACGACGCGCCAAGGTTGAAGAGGACACCCTGTGCTAGGAACTGTTGCCAAATTTGTTGCGGCTTTGTTAAGGAAAGCATGAATATCGAGAACACAACGATAATACCGCTGAAGGGCATAAGGAGGCGTGGTCCAATGGCATCAAAGACAGCTCCAGAAAAACCGGCCACTGCTAAAGTTGTTAAACCGGCCAAGTCAACGAGTCACTAATGACTTGTCGTACGAATGTAGAGTAGGAACACTTGCAGTGCTCCTATCATCGAGATGAGCGTAGCAGAGTAGTTCGTGAGGTAGGCCTCATTATAATAATCTGAAAACGCGCCAAAGCCATTGACAAAACTATATGTCCAAGTCAACTGCAATGAATCACTTATAACATGTATCAACGTACCCAAACGTGCTCATCGAAATGAGTGTAGCGCCCAATACGGTCGACCAGGCCTTGAAACCACCATCGGGAGGAGCGAACTCGTCCGGAGTCAGTGGTGGGGCTTTTCCGTCCCCCGTTTCCTCGGCGTCAAACCCATGGAATTGAGGAGGCAGGGTGGATTCCTCGTCTTTGGCATCATGTGGGTTCGACATTCGTGATGAAGAGCAGCCGCAGACAAGTGTGGAGGGAGAGCCAGAGTTAAAAGCTCCCTGGCATGCTCGATAAGCAGGGGAAGACTAGCGCGGAACTTTCGTGCCATAGTGGGAACGGATGAACGGATTTAGGTGACGTGGTGGTGAACATACTATCTAATCCTGGCTGCTACATGTCGTTAGAGCGATCCACATGATGCCGAATGGCAACCTTGGTGTAGTTGCCTCTTTTGGCACGATCCACAGACCGTCATGATGGCTTCACGGGCAGCGGTAAACAAGAACCCCGCGCGACGGAACGGAATCACTAGGAAAACTGTTCTCACTCCATTCTTTCGCTGGGAAGCTGATCGTAGTACACGTTGGTCCAACCTGGAGTTACCTGGCCTTGAGTGCCAGCCTTCGGAATCCACGCAAGACTCCGGTCGAGTAGTCTAGTTTGATGCCATGTTGACGCCTGTCCCCTAGTGCTAGCCAAGCTCTTAAATACGCTCTCTTCTCGCCATAGTCCCCCTCAAGTTTCCACCCCCATCCTAACGTTCAAGATGCCTTCTGTCTTCGACCTCTTCGCTGTAGCTCTCGGCTGTCTAGTGGCGTTCCTATTCTTCAAAACGCCTTCAAAATCAAAGTCCAACCTTCCTCTCCCTCCTGGGCCGAAGAAAATACCGTTCTTCGGAAATTTATTCCAAGTCCCTGCGCTCCGTCCCTACCCAATTGTACGTCGATCTTCCTAACGCAAGTTCACTGAATTTACCATGAACGTAGTTCCGAGAATGGGCTCAGAAATACGGACCAATTTATCATCTACGATTGGGCCCTCAGAATGTGATCGTTTTGAACACACCGGAAGCTGCCGACGAGTTGTTCGTTAACAGGAGCAAGTCGTTCTCAAGCAGGTCAGGTCCCCATGTAGCGCACGACATTATGAGCGCAGGTCAGCGAATGGTGTTTTTGCCTTATGATAAGGAGTGGAAAGTACGTCTATCTCTCCACTATCACTAAACTATATCTCATTTCTTCACGAAAGGCTGCAAGGAAGAGCCTTCAAAACTCTATCGGACCCATGGCAGCGAAGAAACTCCGCCCATTCCAAGATCTCGAGTCCTGTGTATGCCTTCATGACATTATGGAACATGGAAACAAGACTGTCGAGGAGAAGCTATCTGATACTCCGGGTGGTCATGTTGCAGAAACTCACTGGTTCTCGTTACTTCGTCGCTACGTGAGCACCTTCTATATCTTGCATCAATTGTCACTGAACAAGATTTCTAGACGACCAGCGTAGTAATGACGGTTACTTATGGCAAACGGGCGCACAAGATAGTTGGCAATCCTCGGCTGCAAGTCATGGAGTTTATGAATCATGAATTGTAATACTAACTCTTGGTCATAGCCACAAGATATATGAGGTTCTGGCGAATTTTACCATCGTCGGACAACCCGGAAACTATCTGTAAGCGCCTTCAGTATCTGACAAAGTCATCTGCTTATCTCATGCTAGTGCTGACGCTTTTCCTATTTTCCGCCAACTACCCGATGTCCTCGCACCATGGCGCGTTGCGGCAAGGAAAATGCACGAATGGTGAGTCATATTCGCGTAAATTTCAAGAAATCCCAGACTGAAAGAAAACTTAGGGAAATGGAACTGTGGGGTGGACTGCTCAAGGACATTCAGTCTGACATTGACGTGGGCGAAGCCGCACCATGCTTTGTTGGTGATTACTTGAAAGATCGCGCAGAACATGGCCATGCAGAAGCTCCAGGGTGCGGCATCACCGAGGACGGTTGGCTGAAGGATACTTTGTTGGCGTATACTGCAGGAACCGTTCTAGAAGCGGGATCTGACACGACCGCTAGCACTATGCAGTCCTTCATCCTCTTCATGCTGAGCCATCCGGCTGTTTTGCAGAAGGTTCGCGACGAGATTGACACCGTGGTTGGACCCGATCGTATGCCTGGCTTCGACGACGAACTACCATACCTTGTAGCTTGTATCAAGGAAACTCTGAGGAAGAGGCCTCCCACCATCATGGGTATGCAGTGCTCCATCATTCTTAGTTCTCTAATACTGACGTCGCCTGTTCAGGTATCCCTCATAGCGCTGACCAGGATGAGGTCTACAACGGCTATATCATTCCCAAAGGCTCAACCGTAATCGGCAACGTTTGGGCTATGCACATGGATGCTACGCGCTATCCGTAAGCGAGATGCGCACCCATCGATGCTATTCTTGACTCAATCTGATATGGCAGTAATCCGACTGCGTTCCTCCCTGAGCGCTGGTACGTGCCCGGCCAACCTACGCGATGGGGCAGTGGACCAACAGATCGTGACCAGTTGAGTAAAAAGTCCTTCTGATTTGCAAGGACTCAATGGTTCACAGCTACGTGTTCGGTTGGGGCAGGCGCTTCTGTCAAGGCTACGCCATCGCGGAAGCATCGCTCTTCATCGTTTTGTCTAGACTCGTTTGGGGCATAGATTTCCAAGCGCCGATTGACCCCACTTCCGGCCAGGCTATGATTCCCGATATCGCAGACGACTACAAGACGTTCAGTGATGGGTTCGTGAGCATTCCTCTGCCGTACAACGTTACTTTCAAGGCAAGGTCGGAGAAGCACGAGCAGATCATTAAAAGAGCGTACGATGAAGCACAGGCGACATGGAAGGAGCAAGGCATGGCTACTGATGAGCGATAGATCTTTGTCTTTAATAGTAATCGTGCAGTGGAACTGCCTAGCCAATACTCTGTACCGTATACCTAAATAGCTAAAAACATGTTACAGTACCCAGGAACAGAACAAATCTAATCGCACAGCTTTTCACGTGGCAAAAGCTTACCCTTAAAGAGTGGCGGAACGGGTGCATATTCATTCTGCACCCTGCTCTCACGTTCGCTGGCGATACCTTTCATGCAACATGCATTCACGGCAGAAACCTCATTCTACTCTGCGAAAGGCGTATCCTCATTTTGTTCGGGATACGCCTGCCCTACCTGCAGAGTTATGCGACATGATCATCGACTTCAACCATGCTGGAAGAAAAACGCTTGCCCGCTGCAGTCTTGTATGCAGGTCTTGGATTCCCGCCAGTCGGTATCATATGTGGACCTCTATTCGGCTTACCCCAGCCAATATCGACACGTTCCTCTCTCTCATATCCTCCAACCATTCGACTTTCCTGCCCTACATACAATCGTTCGAGGTCGAAAACGCGTTCAAAGAGATAAAATATTATCACAAGTTTTGGAATGGCTGGGACCACATCGCTTCATACCTCTCCCATCTATCTCGACTGCGTTCCTTTACGTTAAGCAAGGTGTCCTGGGGTCTGCTCGATGACATGAAATGGTCATCGTCGGTGCTCTACACCTTCGCTTCAGTTACGAACCTCGGTCTGTCCAACGTGTCCTTTCACGACACGCCCCAACTCCTCGCCTTTCTATGCAACTTTCCCCATCTCCGCCATCTGACTGTCGCGATCTGCTTCTCCTTCATCGACGAGGGCCTGTTTCAGGATGAAGAGGACGCGATGTCGGATTTGCTATTGGGTCATGATACATCTGTTGATGTCGAAGATCATGTAACCTCCCCGTTGGTCGTTCCTTACCCACTATCCGGGTGGCCATCGCTGCATTCCTGCCATTTTACCCAAGGCCAATTGTTTGATGTCTTTGGGCTGCACGTTTCATCACGGCAGGAAATATTTTCTTGGATGGCATCATTCGCCCCTGCCCTTTGCATCCGCGACCTCAGCCTGTACTCCATCACTGCTCATGAGCTCGAGTCGTGTGGCATCCTTTTGGAATCTATTGGAAAAACGATAGAAAAGTTGACGATCTCGTTCTTGACACACTTTCTACCGTCTCGTAAGTCCCTGTTGCTTATACTTGTATTGATGTCTTACGCGCTTTCTAGTTGAGGTGGCCAGACATGTCAACATCTCCAGCCTGTCGAACCTTATTACTCTTCACGTCCGTCAAATTGGCCAGGAGGCCTGCGACTGCACCAAGCTATCCACCATATTCCTCCTGCTTTCTCAGATACGTTCTACGAATATGAAGTCCTTGGTCTTCACTCTGAGTGTAGACGTTTTGGAGGGGCTCCAAGACGAACATTGGGCAACTTTTCAGAGGTGTCTGACACTTCCTCATTTTGCAGATGTGGAGGAAATCACGTTCAACATGCACTATGCCACTGCTTCTCCTTCAGAGAAGTATTTTCGCCACAAGTTTCCGGAGAGTCATAGACGTGGTATTCTTCGTTTCTATTTCCTTCACAGCCTCCAGCAAACACGCTACTATTAGAATTTTTTTCTATTTGGATTATATTTCAGGGTGTTCATCTCAATGTCGGTAGGATCTATTAGACCAAGTACAGTACCATACAATAGCTATAGAAGCTTGGTACAATAATTTGCATTTACAGTATACTATTTGGACTTCATTCTTTTGCGCGGAAGTGTGGCCGATTGCGGTATGACGTGATGTCAAATTTTATCTTCATCTTGAACGCTCATTTGAGATGCGGTAGCGTCCCCCTCTGTGAACAAAACGCGTAGATTGACGACGGTATTCAATGGAAGTTGACGGGGAAGAGGACTGGGACCAGTTGAACAAGTCCAACTGGCGCGGCTTGGGTCTAAGCGATCCAATTCGCAGTGTTGAGGTACGTGACTCTTCTGGTATGAGCGCGACAACGCCAACTGTTTCTCGATAGGATAAATGGCTCCTTCTCCCTGCTTTCCTAAAAGTCAAGGGACTCGTCAAGCAGCATATCGACTCGTTCAACTATTTCTGCAACACTGACATCAAGAATGTTGTCAAGGCCAATAACAAAATCACCTCCGATGTCGACCCCCGCTTCTGGTTCAAGTTCACCGATATCAACGTTGGCTTCCCCGACCGCAATGAAATGAATGTTGTCAACAAAGGCGTCACCCCACACGAATGTCGGCTACGCGACATCACGTACAGTGCGCCTATCATGGTCACGATAATGTACACCCGCGGAAAGAACATTGTCCAGCGGAACGCCACCATTGGGCGTCTACCCATCATGCTGAGGAGCAGTAAATGTGTCTTGACCAACCGTTCTGACTCGGAGCTGGCCCGCATGACGGAATGTCCGCTCGATCCCGGAGGCTACTTTATCGTGAAGGGCACCGAGAAGGTCATTCTCGTTCAGGAACAGCTCAGCAAGAATCGTATCATCGTCGAGACTGATCCCGTAAAGGGTGTTGTACAAGCATCCTGTACTTCGTACGCGCATGTTTCCCATTTCCCGTGACTCAGCTCAGTCTTTACCAGGTCTACTCATGGAGGCATCAAGTCGAAAACATACGTGATCACCAAAAAAGGTCGTATCTACCTCCGACACAACTCCGTCACCGAAGACATTCCTATAGCCATCGCCTTGAAGGCACTTGGTGTTCAATCCGACAAGGAAATTCTCCTACTTACTGCTGGTAACACCGAGTCGTACAAGGCAGAATTTGCAGCAAACTTGGAAGATGCTGCCAAGCTTGGTATCTTCACCCGACATCAAGCACTCGAGTATGTCGGCAGTCGGGTCAAAATCAATCGACGAGCAGGAGGCGCTCGGCGGCCTGCCTGGGAGGAGGCTCTAGAGTCGTTCGCTACCCTCATCCTTGCGCACGTGCCTATACAAGGACTTGATTTCAGAGCGAAAGCCATATTCGTCGCCACCATGACACGCCGCGTCTTGATGGCGATAGATGACGAGAAGATGGTGGACGATCGAGATTATGTGGGAAATAAGCGTTTAGAATTGTATGTGCTTCTGCTCTGTGGATCGGCTTCTTTCGTAACGTGTTTTTCTATAGGGCTGGTCAGCTTCTTGCTCTCTTGTTCGAAGATCTCTTCAAGACGTACTGCAGCAACCTGAAATCAGGTATCGATAAAGTTCTTAAAAAAGCTTCGCGCACCACGGAGTTTGATGCATTCACCACCATGCAGTTTATGGGAGACCACATCACTGCAGGATTTGTCCGCGCTATCTCGACAGGCAATTGGTCCCTCAAGCGTTTCAGAATGGAACGCGCAGGCGTAACTCACGTCCTCAGTCGGCTCAGCTTCATCTCCGCACTGGGTATGATGACTCGCATCGCTTCGCAGTTTGAAAAGACACGGAAAGTCAGCGGACCTCGAGCGCTACAGCCCAGTCAGTGGGGTATGCTTTGTCCGAGTGATACTCCCGAAGGCGAGGCCTGCGGTCTTGTCAAAAATCTCGCTCTCATGACTCATATTACTACCGATGTGGAAGAGGAGCCGATTGTCCGTCTCGCCTTTATGCTCGGTGTAGAAGGTGTGCACTATTCTTGATAGGCGTCGTTTTAACTAAATTTGGTTGACAGATATAACGCTCGCCACAGGGACGGAAATCTATGGATCTCATACGTTTGTGGTTAATGTTAACGGAACCATAATTGGCCTCACACGATACCCGAATCGCTTTGTGTCGCAGTTTCGCAAATTGCGGCGCGCCAGAAGAGTTAGTGAATTCGTCAGCATCTACATTAACCATCATCATGCTGCTGTGCATATTGCGAGCGATGGAGGCCGCATCTGTCGACCTCTTGTTATCGTGGAGAATGGTCACCCGCGCATAATGTCGGACCATATAGCGGTATGTCTACACTTTCTGCCACCATCCAGGCATGCTTATCACGCCTTTTCAGCACCTGAAAATGGGAACTGCTACATTTGATGACTTTCTGAAGAAAGGTTTGGTCGAATACCTGGATGTCAACGAGGAGAATGACGCGCATATCGCACTCTACGAATCTGATATAGTTCCGACAACAACTCATCTCGAAATCGAACCTTTCACGATACTGGGAGCCGTGGCGGGGTTGATCCCTTATCCTCACCACAATCAGTCCCCTCGAAACACCTATCAGTGCGCCATGGGTAAACAAGCGATTGGAGCCATTGGCTACAATCAGCTGAACAGAATTGATACACTGTTATATCTGTCTGTTTATCCCCAGCAGCCCATGGTCAAGACCAAAACGATAGAACTTGTCGGTTATGATCGGTTACCTGCAGGACAAAATGCCACCCTCGCCGTCATGAGCTACTCCGGTTATGATATCGAGGACGCGCTCATCTTGAACAAGGTTTCAGTCACGCTCAACTGTGCCAAGTTCGGTCTTCTGACTTGTTGCAGGCTAGTTTGGATCGTGGTTATGGCCGATGTCAGGTCTTCCGCAAAAACGCGACGCTCATTCGAAAATATCCCAACGGGACGTATGTGCCTCTCATCCGCTTTCTCCCTAGCGCCTTTGAAATTTTTGCTTTAGGTTTGACCGGTTGGCGGATGCTCCGCGCGATGAGACAGGTCAAATTGCTAAGAAATACGATATCATTCAGTCCGACGGCCTTGCTGGTGTTGGTGAACGTGTTGATCCCGGAGATGTGTACATCAACAAACAGTCTCCTACCAATGCTACCGACAACTCGTTTACTGGTCATGCCGCTTCGGTTCCTTACAAGAACACGCCTATGACCTACAAGTCGCCAGTGGCGGGGAACATCGACAAAGTTATGATCAGCGACACCGAAAACGAGCAGACACTTATCAAGGTTCTGATCCGGCAAACCCGGAGGCCGGAGCTGGGCGACAAGTTCTCGTCAAGACACGGACAGAAAGGCGTCTGTGGCCTGATCGTTAATCAAGAGGATATGCCTTTCAATGACCAAGGCATCAATCCAGGTATCATTTACACTGCTTTCGTGATAAGCGCGCCACTGACTTTCCGAAGACACCATCATGAACCCGCATGGTTTCCCCTCTCGAATGACAGTAGGGAAGATGATCGAGTTGTTGGCAGGAAAGGTTGTATACGATCTTGCTCCACTCCACGTTATCCTGATTGTGCCCGCAGGCAGGTACCCTTTGCGGAAAGTTACAGTACGGGACGGCCTTCGGTGGATCTAAGGTTATCTCTTTGCTTTATTAACCGAAATGAATTCTTACGCGTATTCCTTAGGTCGAGGACATGAGTCGGATTTTGGTCGAACATGGATTCAGCTATGCTGGTAAGGATATGCTGACAAGTGGTATTACCGGTGAACCCATGGAAGCCTATGTGTACTTCGGGCCTATTTACTACCAGGTAAGAAGAGCTTGATCGATGTCTTCTTACTCCGATTTTTGAATTCAGCTCTCATAGAAACTCAGTACGTCCGGCAGCTGCCTTGGTTGTTCATACTCAGCATAATCTCTTTCACGTCTAGAGCACATGGTGATGGACAAAATGCATGCCAGAGCAAGGTAGAACAGTCCCTTGCAATCTCATCGATCTTTGCTTACCGTGGTCCTTTTTGCCAGAGGTCCACGAGCGACACTAACTCGACAGCCCACCGAAGGTCGGTCTCGTGAAGGCGGTCTTCGTCTCGGAGAGATGGAGCGTGACTGTTTGATCGGCTACGGGGCGACCCAGCTTTTGCTTGAACGTTTGATGATATCTTCAGATCAGTTTGAGGTGAATGCTTGCCAGAAGTGTGGCTTGATGGGATACAACGGCTGGTGCACGTACTGCAAGAGTTCGAAGACGATGGCCCAGCTGACCATTCCGTACGCAGCAAAGCTGCTATTCCAAGAGGTGATGTCACTCTTAATATTTGTCGAAGAAGTACTCAGACAGCTACAGTTAATGGCGATGAATGTTGTACCGCGCCTGATCTTGGCAGACGCGTAGCTACGTGAAGACGAACCTAGGGAAGTTAATGAGCTGTATCCATATGTAATTCCTGCAACTTGTATAACTTATGCTCATGTCGGGACGTTGTGTTCGAATGGACAAATTACTGCAGTGGCGGAAAGCGAATTGTGTTACGCGGAGTTGAGACGAGCGTCTCAGCGACTTTACCCGTGACCACCATCATCCCCGACTGAAATGGCTGGCAGAGGATTAGGAAGTGCGACTGCTTTACGCAGACTTATGACAGAATACAAACAGCTTACTGCTGGAGGTAGCTTGGGATTGGTTAGCCACGGCGGATGTTCTGAATGCATCGTTTCTCAGGTTCACCGGATGGGATGTTCACGGCCGGTACGGTACGGCTCCAGCGTGTGCTGTATCCGTTTCTTACGCTCAGTTTCTCGACTCGAAGGTCCCATTTCAGAATCAGGTCAGCACTCAATTGATAACCCATATTAGTCTCCGATTTGACACGTATCTCGACAGATTTCTTCACCTGGGAGGCCTTGATCTGTGGCCCGAAAGACACACCGTTTGTATGTCTGTTTTGATATGCATCGCAAACTGCTTGTCATCATTTTTGTCGTCCCGGCTTTACAGGAAGGGGGCGTATTTTCGGCGAAATTAACGTTTGCAAGTTGCCTCTCTCGTCGTCGTCATATGTGCCATTGTATCCGCTTCGGTTACTCATGGCGTTAACAGCCGTCCGACTACCCACTAACCCCATTCAAGATGAAATTCGAACCCCCTTTGTTCCACCCCAACAGTACGCGGTCTTTGAGGGCGTCGACGTGACGGGGCCACTAATCGCTTGCACCAGTATATGCAGACGGGAACGTCTGCATCTCCATCTTACACACACCTGGGGATGATCCTACCATGTACGAACAAGCGTCGGAGCGATGGAGCCCCGTGCAAAGCGTCGAGAAGGTCATTCTGAGCGTCATTTCCATGCTCGCGGGTACGTTCTTCTCACTTTGTTCACACCTGCTTCTCAATGACTTCACACGCAGAACCCAACCTCGAAAGTGGCGCTAATATTGATTGCTGTAAATTGTATCGTGACAACCGCGCAGAGTACGAACGCATTGTGCGCGAATCTATCAGGGAACAACTAGGATTGTAAAGTTATAAATGAGAGACGCCTGAACGTCCCATTGGGATGGCTAATACTTGTAATAAGCGAAAATGTTGTAGCAATTATACAGTTGGTACGATGAGAATGCGAATGTAATTGTCTATACCGAACACTACGTCTGCCGTAGTTTAAACATTCTTGCTGGGATGGGAATGTCGAAGAAGTGCCGTTGAATGTATTCGTTGCGAAATAGACCATGCGGATCAACTCTTTCCAGAACCTGGACGAAGTCGTCAAAGTGTGGGTAAAGTTTGCGCAGCGCGTCGCGGTGAAGGGAATGAGCCTTTGCCCAATGCGGACGGCCACCGTTTTTTGCCAGAATGTCTTCGAAGCCCGCGAAGAGCTTTCTGTAAGGTACGCTTAAACCATATGGTCTGTCTGCGCGTCAGGACTCAGCAGCGGCAAGGAGAAACGATGGCTTACTTGAATTGAACGATTCCAATCCAGCACGTCTCCTGACCTCGACTGGGACTCAGCCAAATGTCGTCCGGTGCTGAGAACCGGATTTCGATGGGGAAATGAGGTCGTAATCCATACGGATCCTGATATTCCCGGTGTAGCCAGTCGTGTAGGTCACGAAGACAGCCCTGGGCGTTTGAGTAGGGAACGGCCCACTCCGTAGTGTACTGGAGGAACTGTATATGGACGGCGTTAAAGTGAGGGGGCGTCATCAAAAGAAGAAGTCTCACGAGGCAGTCTAAATTGAAGATGCGATGGCTGTCGTCCACTCTGACGGATCTAGGACCTCCGAGCCAACAAATGAAGTGTCCGGCAAAGTTGGTCACAGCCGAGATGTAGCGTCCGATAAACAGGATCAGTTGGAGAACATGAAAGGCCATGAGCGTGTCCCAAAACCAGCTGCCATCGATTGTCTTGGGCTAAAGATTGTGATGAGGAAATTTGCTTCAGGCGAACTCGGTTGTTGGGACGCACCTCCTGCGTACGGTTCATCATCCCCACTCTTACCATATCGGCGGAAGGGGTCCAGGCCAGGCGCACATGCTCCGCCGAGTGCGCAATCTCATCCAGGTTGTCCAGCACGTCGTCAAAGGGTCGCGACTCTGCGATTTCCTTCAACCTGAACGCAGGTTCCACCTCGAGCTCGACGCTGATAATGAGACCAGTCGCTCCCAAGCCGCAGATGGACGCAGTGAACAGGTCTGGGTACTCTCGTCGCGAACACGACACGTATGTGCCATCGGCGAGCAGGAGAGTTAGAGACATAACGTGCGTGGAAATAACGCCGTATGTTATTCCGGAGCCGTGTGTCGCAGTTGTCACGACCCCGCCCAAAGTCTGATCTGATATTGACCCAACGTTCATCATCGCGAGATCATGACGCGCCAGATGGGCATGTAGCTCGTTAAGTGTGATTCCTGCTTCGACAGTGACGCGTCGCTTTTCGACATCGACCTGTCATGTCAGATCAGACATAGGGAGATAAAACAAGAACAAATAGATAGGCTTACCGATAATAAACGATTAAGCTTTTGGGTCCGTAACAGGAACTCGTTTGTGCAGGCAATGTCGCTTGGGCTATGCCCCACACCGGCAGCGCGTACCACCTTTTTCTCCCGACGCGCAAGCTCCAAGACAAGTTCACAGTGGTAGGCATTCTCGGGCTCGAAGATAGTTAACGGCGTGCAGTGGAATGTCTGGGCCCAATTGTGGAAAGAGGAGGCATGACCGGCAACCGTGATAGGTTGCAGAAGAGAGTAGAGGTCAGTGAGGGGAGTATTGGTGAGCCGGGACATGACAGAGCAAACTCGAGAAAACCGAATTTGCCATGGGTTTTATACTGAACGCATCTGTAGATCGGGAGTATCTGGCAAAGACCGAAGCTTACGGCAATGCCCGGATCCGAAATCTCCAAGCTGGCTGTTGGCGGTCCATCCGAGAGGGTGCCTGCCTGTAGATAAGCCAAGACACTCGCAAATTCGAAAAAAATATTCTGCAAATGGAATGATCAGTAATAGAAATAGGAGCGGCGAATGGTCCCGAATGGACCCACAGCATGGAGCACGGTGGGAACCGGTGCGATCCCCATCATTGCGCAATATCTCAGGAACTGCCTCCAAAAGCACGTTGTTAACCGATTGCCCACATAAGCAAAAGCCAGATGAGTGCGATACTGACGGATGGATCAAATCCACGCAAGTATGCATCATATGATGAAGCGTTGAGGCCGCGTCGAGCATAGGTCTTCTCGGTCACGGATAACCGTACGTGTGAAGAGTCATACCATTCACCAAAACATAGCCTAAAATATATACATCTGTCCATCACATACTCCACTAATTGAGGAAATCGAACGTAACCCTATGAATAAAGGATGAGAACGAATCGAAAGGCAGAAGGAGCATCTCACCGTCCCCACTCTTGGTTATCGTACAGCAAGATCCCACGAACTTCCGCACTATCCAACTCCAGGCCAAGCTCGAATTCTATCGGAGGAGCGGAGGTGGACGGAGGAGATTAGTATGCATTACTTGAGAACGTGATAGTGCGTACCAGTGTAGAACCCGCCCCCGGACAAGGCGCCCTGCTGGAACGCCGGCAGGGAGGACAGATCAACGGTCCATTTGCAAAGCTCCGTAGTCTCCCCTTCATCAGTATAACGCATGATCCTATCGGATTCGCTAGTGTACATAACGGCGACGAACGCGGAGTCTATCGTATCGGACAAGACTGAATTGCGCGCTTAGGTGAAGGAGAACATACGGCACACCTTGGTTTGTGTGCGAGAACTTGCTGCATCACGATGTTGATATCAGCGGCGTCGGGAATCACCTCTATTGAGATTTCGTACCAGAATTTAGTCGTGAGACGTTGTCTACACAAGCGCGGTCAGAACGGCACCAGCACGAATTAATCAAAGCAAGTTACATACCCTTTGCGAAGAATAGCGCCTTTCTGTACGAGATATTGCAAGCTAGGAGTAACGGTTAGCCTGGAAGCATCATTTTAACCAGAGTGGCGTGTACCGGTTTTCGCAGATATGAACTCCTGCGTCATTAGTCTTGATGTAGGCCGGGCGTTTCTGCCAATCTTCTTGGTCGGCAGGTAGTTTGACCTAACAGATGTCCTCGATGTTCGGGTACCACAAACAATTAATGAACAGACAGACCTTCATAATGTAGGATCGTGGAGCAATCACGCTAGAAACGAGGGGTTTACGAGCCAAACCGTACCGAGCCGCCCCTCGAAGAGTAGCCGTATCTGCGTCTACGGGCCGCGCAATGACTTTGATACGTGAAGAAAACCGTTCCTAGGCAAAGGCTTTAAAGTCAGATCTCCGTGTACGTAGAGACCGTCATCCACACCTCGACCCTCTGTTTCAAATACTCGCTTCCCGCGAATCCTCCGACAAGCAACAATGCATCGATCCGCTGATCGATCTTTCTGGTTTGCTCTTCGATCAGAGCAAGAACCTGAATAACGCTATGAGTATTCCACGTGGAGAGTAAATGAACTGTGTACCTGTTCAACAACGGGATCGAAGCTTTACGAAACTTAGGTGAGTTCATCGTAAACTGCCGGGAAGGACGTACACTTCGCGTCGTAACAGGGCTCCAGGAATGGAGAGTTGGCCATCCACTAGACCCACGGATACATCATTGGGATCTTCGACATTGAAGCACGTAAAGTGGAACATATTTGCTATGCGAAAATTCATACGCGAACGTGTATGGACACGGGTTGACGTACCATCATCACGAATGCCGCCGTAGTCCAGTTTGTCCGTTTCGCTAAATGAGTGCACTAGAAAAGTCATGAGAACACAACAGGAAACTTTTGAGCTGTGCCTACTGAAGTTTGCCAGAGACGCTGGATCAAGATGAGCGGGGTGATCCGCAAGGAGCTGTGCAGATTTTTCCGTTAGGCAGATTTACGCTAGTACAAGAAAGTGACAAGCACCGTCTTGACAAGTTCCCTGAATCGCAAATCTAAGAAAAGACTGCCACAATTTGCACCCGACCGCGCTGCAATCTCAGCAATCTCCAGATTCGTCATTTGTCCAATTATCTGAACCGAGGTTTCCGTGAGATAATATGCGGAAGGTGCGCAATCCCGAGACAAACCTTATAGATGGCTAGATCAACAGTTCCGCCTCCGGCATCGCAGACAATGAAATTTTGCGAGGGCTTTAGTTTGTGAAGATCGGTGAGGTGCGCGCAGTGCACAGCAGCAGCCTCGGGCTCCGTTATTATGTGCAACCGGTCGCGCCAGTTTCTGTCTTCTGACCGAGCGCTCTGAACAAGGCCCGCTGCGATGGCCGCATCGCGCATGATGTCACAGCCTTTGGCATCCCAAGCAGCTGGAACCGTAAGCCACACGTCAGCAGTATCTGTGCAAGTATATCAGCGCCGAAAAACCTGGGTGTGAACATAACAAACTGAGATCAGCGATGGCTCCTATTTCCCGTGTAATCTGCTCTTTAGCGTATTCCCAGAGACAGCCGAGAAAGTCCACGATAAGATCAACTGCTTTTTTCCCTGGCTGAATGGTGTTGAGTGACGTCGGTGGTTAGTGAGTCTTGACGCGTACCGGAAGGGGTGGTAGACGTGGATCGACAGCTGACTGATCTCGCAAAGCGTGTGGTTCCAAAAAGAGTTTGAACCATTCACATTTCATGGTATCGGCTAGAGGCCCTGCATTCTTCGCTTCAAGACCCCATGCTATCACTCTGCCTTCCTCGTCATATAATAAACACGTCGGAATCTGACAATTATGATCAACCGAGCAGTCAAAACATAAGCGCCACACCTTTCTGAAGTTTTCAAATGAACCTGGCCAGCTCAGGATTTGCTGTACTTTTCCTCCTGCTATCCGTGAAGAACCGTAGGCCTAAATGATGACCTCAGACAATGTCGGAGCCCAGCGAACGACGAAACATACCACACCGGAGAAAGTAGTCCCTGAATATATCAAGGAAAGGTCACTGCAAGTATATTCCGACAGAAGAGGCCTGTCACGTACCGAAATCAATAGAGACTGACATCTTCCCTTCATCTATCGGGGAAGAAATTGCTTCCATTCTCCCCACTGGCGATGTTGCCATTGGTGGAGGAGATCCCGGAGACATAGAAGGCGCATAGAGACTTGGCTGCATTCCATAGCCCGACTGCCTCATCGTACTGTTCCGTATCGAGTCGTTCATGGAATACGAGCCGCTCATTCCGTTGATGATTGAGGGTGGCCGAGGAGAGCCCCCTCCGTTAATCATGCTTATTGGGGGCGAATTCGGGCGCCCATCCCATCCCTGCTGTGGCTGGTACCCATTCTGATAATGTACAGGAGGAGGCGAGGGAATGGGCTGTTGAAAGTATGGTGTTTTTGGTGTGAGATCTGGAGTCGGCCCTGGCTGCTGAGAGACGAACACGGGATTGCGCTGCGACACCGGCCGATTGTGATTGTGATCGTCGTTCGCAGTCTTGGGCTCGCCACAGCAGCTCATGGTAAGAGAGTGGAACGACGACCAACAATGTTGACACACTGGCAGACAGGTGGGCGCTAAATGGAACACATGGCCCTGCAGGTGGCAGTGCTGCTTTTCATTCACTGTTCAGGAGGCTAACTCCGAGACATTTGGAATGGAGCACAGACGCCCAAGCAAAAGTTCTACACAGCTTGTAACTTAAGATGAGACTCGCTATAGAGACCCTCCAAGGGACTTGTACACTTCCTGTACATCCGACTCCTTCTCGAGCGCGTTCTAGGGTCTTCCTTCAACTCTGTCTTCAGAGATAGGTGCTCATGGTCGACGACCGGTTGTTGAATAGTCCACTAATCCATTCGAATGGAGAGATACAGAACTCACTGCCAAATGAGGCATACGAACGAGGTGTGCAAGTGCCGTCCAGTACGTGATTGCGGGATTTCCAACCTTAAAAAACAGAGAAGGATTTCGAAGATACAATGTTATCCGGACATCGCCTCAAAGTAGCCTGAAGGCATTCGGTAATGTAACAGATAGCAGCTCGAAGACCTGGAGGCTCGAGATTCGGATCCTTTTGAGAGAATCACATCATCATAGCCTAGTGTAGTAGAATAGTTCATGTCCAGAAGAGGCCATCCTCGCGGTGCATCCCAAGGGGGATGCAAAGTATCGGCCGACTGGTGTATTTGTTTAGAAACGAGCTACCACACATTGGTCAAGGATCAGTGTGTACGATTTCGGATACCAAGTCAACCGGTTCAAGGTCGCAAAATAACCATGGATTAGTTGCTTTAGGATACAGTGATGGGGATAAAGATAAAGCACTTGCAGCCACATCAGAAGTGAGAGAACGGTGCTTAGAAGAACCAGATTCAGTGAGAAACCACACAGATGTCCCGCTGGAACGACGGGTCCAGAAACCAAGCTGGTGGACTACTCGTCGTCTGACCGTGAGTGGTGTATATAAGCATGTGGACATGTGAAGTGTGGTGCCGAAGTCCTTGAGCTTACCGTTGTCGTGTTCCAGAGTGTGTGATGTTATGATCATGCATTCACAATTTATCTCAATTTATCAGTTGATTTTTCGGCCGTTGTCAGATAGTGGTTCGCGACATATAAATCGGCAGAAGTCAGATACACGAAATCCCGAGATTCTATCCAGGGAGGTCGTACGAATCGCTGGGAAGTAATTATGTCGTGTTTGCCGTCAGTTGTGTCACTTGAATGTGTGCCGAAATCCGAACGATGCGTGAGAAGACAACATCTGTCATCAGAGAGATACAGAGAGCGCGCGACGAGTAGGACACTAGTGTTGAAGATCAAGACACCAGACAGAAAGAGTGATTCAACGAAGAGAGTGTGTGGTCGTGAAGTGCAAACGCAGGTGAACGCGATCGCGCGAAGTTCCGATCGGAGTTTGAATGAGGTCATTCCTGTTTTTGACCGAGTTGTTTCTCTTCCTTCGACGACCATGGCCACATCGACAAAGGCCGCCGCGCTCTCACAAAAGCTCACTAAAATTGCGCGTCAATGGCCTCCAGACACTCTGCGTAGCCAAATACAGTTTGGGCGCTTTCTGGAGTCATTAGCTCAGCACCCAAATTTAACCCCACAAGCAGTCGACGCGGCTAAAGCTCTTCAAAACAACGTCATGATGAAAAAGGTGCATCTGCTACTTCTTCCGCGGATTGAGCGTAGTTCTCACAGCACGCGTCTCCGATGACTTAGTATCAACTTTCCGACAAGATGCTGAAACCAGCGTCTGTACCTCATCATTACGAACGGCTTATGGAAGGCATGGAAAAGAGTGCCAAAGGAATCGGCAGGCCCTGGTGGAAGAGATTCTTCGGCATATGGTAGCGACGTTGTGATGTTGGCGCGCTTCCAATAGATAGTTACGTTGAGAACCAGATGCCGTTCTCAGAAATACATATCGCACACTCACGCATTTGAGTATATGGCCAGGGGGTCATTCAAATACTGTTACTCAGCGTATCAAGTTCGATGACGGCTAAGGCACCGAGGCAGAAATTAAAGGGCACCATCGCGCGCGGTTGAATTTCGGGATGCCGACATGATACACCAGAGACGAAGACCACTCCCAAAACAACCTTGGGAACTACACACCAAACCTCGGTCTTCGCCCTTTCAATCCGACTCGAGAATTTCATCTTCACCTTTTCGAGCCTGGGACGCGAGTGAACATTGAGTACGTGTGCAAATCCCACGTTGAAGGTAAAATTCTTACCTTTTCCACCAGCTTCTGCCGCTTCTCTCTGGCCTTTCGCTGCACTTTCACATACCTCGCTAATGGGGATTCATCCACCTTGCTCTGTAACTCTTTCTGCCACGTTGCGACATTGTCCTGTTGGGCTGGTGCTATCCGGAGATTCTTCCGACGTGATTCAACCCATTTGGAGCTCTCCTCCACGCGTTCAATCAACGTCTTCAGCAGGGCAAGGTCCTTCCCAGCTGTCGACCCTGTCCGGGCACTCTTGAGACTTCTTCTCAAGATGACAACGATTGGTATAACGACCTCGGGGAAGGCGATCTGCCCTTGGACCGCCGTGCTTGCGAGCCACTCCGCAAGGAGGAAGGAGGCCTCGTCTATCAGGCCTTCGGCATAAACGCGGGTTTTGAGATACTGTTGCGGCGCTCGGATTTGCACCTCAAAGTCCAACGGTCGCAGGGTGCTCGACTTCAGGGAGGGAGCCGAGAGGGTGGTAGTGAGAATGGGAAGTATATAAGGGGATATAGGGATGTAGGTGTGAGTGTGGCGAATCAAGTGAAGAAGAGAACGAATTATGTGCAGATGGAAAGGGTACGAGCGACTGCTCGAGATGAGTCTAAAATAGAAGTGGTGTGAGTTCAACAGCGAACGTCAGCCAAGAATCGATGGGAACACTCACTTGATGGCACCTAGACTAATCTGGACCACGGGGTAAATGAGTGGCTTCAATTCGCTGGTCTGGCCACCGTTTTGCTTCTCGCTCTCAGCGTCACAGGCTCGAGCAAGCACAAGGCACCAGAAATCGATGGAATGCACATACTGCCAATTGTAAACCTGTTTGTAGGCTTCCTAGAGACGGGGACCTGTATTGAGAACGCGTCCCTCTGGAAATAATGATAAGCCCGACCTTGGTTTTAATCTTCATGCTGTTGCGCAGATGAATAGCCAATTGACGGATGTAGCCAAAGGCGAGCTGATACGATACCGTGTGATCCAGGCTGAATATTTCAGAGGCAGAGTTCTTCATCAGATTGATGGCAGGCAAGGTGTAAGCACTGGTGGATTTGGAGGACCGAACGAGTGTCAGATATGTTCCCTGGAAGGGGTATAAGTTATAACGCATGGGACGTATGGAATTCGTTACCTTGAGTACGTTGTCCATGATGGAGACATCAGTCGCGGAAGCTAACTTTCGGACCGCTAAGAAGGCGGAAATTCGTGTGCTGTCATCGGCATCTGCAGACCAAATCTCGAGACATTTCTGAGACGAGCATGTTAAGTTTAAAGCTTCCCGGCGGCAAGATCAGTGTACCTTCAGGTAAACCTTTACCGTCTTCCTGCTGCTAACCACATACGGGATGATTTTCGCGCTCTCCGTGATTGCTAGTCGCATCATTTCAGAGTCCGTGACCTGGGATAAAAGTTGTATCGTGTTGTGGAAATAAGATAGGATAAGCTTCTGGAGAGCCTTGAGCTTTTTCGTCTGCGTGGGTGATTTACTAAGAACTGTTGAGGAAACGAAAACCTGAGAACGCGCGCCAACTTACAATTTGCCGTTGGGAAGCTTTTTGAACGGAACATGATGCTCCAAAACAACGGGCGTGTACATGAGTGTTGTGGAAACGAGTTTATTATAGACTGACTGAATGTCAGAAAATAGACAAGTGTATGAATAGGTGGATAAACTAACCTGAGGAGCTATCTATGCTCCAGGCTAGAACCTGGTCCTCGTCGTTCATGTGCACAGCAGCGCGGAAAGCAATGAGCAGTTTTCGTAGAGCACGTAGAGATCGATGTTCTAAGAGACCTTTCTGCCACTTTCGTATTATGCCGTTGGTCAAGGGAGGACGTCTCTGTGTGTCGGCTATGTCGGCAGCGTCTTCCATATCTTCATCTTCGGGACCGTCCAATTTTGAGGCATCGAAGTCTAATAATTCCTTGTCATTTTCTTGTAGGTATTTGTAGAATTCGGGATCGGTTTCTGCAAGTTTTGACAATTCCAGAAGATGATTTTGGCCTTCGTCTGGGAAGGACTTTAGATAGGACGCGAGAAAACGGGAATCGCGAACCGTCGTCTAGGTCGTCTACATCGGCAAATGATGCAGCGTCGTCTATGTCATCTTCATCCTCGTCCATGTCCTAACGTGAGGATATCAATACAAGCAAGAAGACCTTAGCAGTAGCTAACATTGTCACTGTCGGCCCCGTCGGCTTCGACTTGTTCGTCGTCTTCATCACTGCCGTCCATGAAACCGGCACCAAGGAAGTCATCGACTGTCATTTTCCTGCAAATTGAAAGATTTAGCACTGACGTCTTGGATCGGATTAGGGCAGCACCTCTTTTTTGAAGTGGATATTTCTTCCACCTCGTCGTCTTCAACGTCCTCATCTTCGGGTACTTCGACGGCTTTCTGCTTGCCCTTGCCCGTTTTCTTGCTCTGTATCCGTTTCCGCACTTGTTGGTGTTTTCGACGCGCCTCAATAGTTTTCTTGAGTTGACCACTTGAAGCAAACTTCTTGGTAGCCTTGGAAGCTTTGCCCATCGTTCCAAGTCAAGTATGGATGATGACGGTGGATTGTCGAAATTATTTTGATGGGGCACGTGGAGGCCATGCCCATTTCTGGTTGATTTAGATTATTTCTGACTTTTACTTTGTTTAAGTACTTACGCGCTTTGAACGCGTCCATCATCGTCGCCGACATGGAATCCTTTTCTTCCCTACGGCACGACCTATTGGATCTCCTCAATGGACGCCCCCTCATACAGGGAGAGCAGGCTCTTTTCGAGCAACTCATGCTGCACAAGACGACGCTGTGCAAGCTTTTCGATATACCGCCACGAAATGCAAATGAACTCAAAGAGGTCCAGTCTGGTACGTCTCAGCGTCAATTCTATTATTCATTCCTTACTTTCAGTAGGAAAGGTCTCTATAAATGGCAAGCAAGTGGCAATCAACGCGGACTTTGCAAACCAAGTCAACTTCATTTCCCAACAACTCAATTGTTCAGAGCGGATAGTTGCAGGACTTTTACTGGACGTTGTTGCCGAGAATCCCAATCTGACAGCGCCGAGATATGTGGACATGGTTCTTCTGGAGTACCATCTCCGACGACGCCAATTAAGCGATTGCCTACGCCTCATTTTTGAGGCGGTCAACCTCGAAAATCCTGATGCCAACCCTACCGTCTCCCGGATGATTCATTACGCGATGACAGAGTTGAATGCCGCGCCTGCATCGCCTTCCCAGAGCTCATTTTCATCAGTATTGCTCAGAGAGATTGATTTCTTGAGTACCACGCTGGAAGCGACTGAGAATGCCCGGAGAAGTGCTCAGACCAACACAGTCGCACCATCCCCACAAAGTGAGCACTCTGTCGCGTGTATCTAGAGGCATCGCTAATTCTGACTAGATGGTGGTAGCTTTGGCGCGGATATTCTAAACGCCCGCTGTGAATCCCTCAAGTATGAGAGGCGTCAGCTCGCCATCACACTATACCTCATCTCTCTCCATGGTCTTTTAACACCCGTGGACGTGAAAACCATTGTCGAGTGGCTCTCTGTCAATCCCAACCACGCGATGACTTACTATATGCTCACCACCATAATGGCCATGCTGGATATCGTCGATCCCGCTTCCCCGCCCGGCGCACGTCGCGACATAATTGTAAAGCACCCACCCACCGTAGCTTTCATGAAGACAAAGCTAAACTCGCCGGGATGGAAGGAGCCAGGTTTACAGGCCACTCTTCTGATGAAGTGGACGCTGTTGTTGACGGATATTCGACGTCGCAATGCGAGTCTGGAGAGCGTTGATGGTTTCATGTCGAATCAGTTGGAAGCTCAGATATGGAGTGCTGTTCAGGGCGACGCTTTCGCGTTCATGTCAACTGCCGTAATTCATCTTCAGCGGAAGCAAGGAAGCCCAAAACTTCCTGTCTTGCTTCAACCTCTGACTATCGAGAAGCTCGACAAGCGGGATATCCCTCAAGAAGACTTCAAGTCTATCGTTCTTCAGTCATTTGCGACCTTGGTGCAGACGTGTTTGATTCTTGCGCCATCTGAACTACGCAAGATCAAGCAGCGCCAAGAGGATCTTGTCCTCGCCAGCGCCCGCGGCAGTACTCGCGGTGGCCCCGCCCGTTATGCGACGCCTCTCGCAGCACCAACACCGTCGTCACCTCCCCGGAATGATGTTGCAATGCTATACTCCCTACTCGGCATCCTTTACTCCAGTTTACCCAACGATTCGGCCCTTCCTTTCTGGGGTTCCAGTCCACGACATTCATTATCCTATATGGAGGCAGCAGAAGTCATGGCCGGTAAACTTCCCGCGTTCCTTCAGTGGGCAGTTTGGTCAGTCGCGCCGCAGGACACCACTATGATTACGGCGTTATACGACATGCTGACAGGTTTGGCAACGGGACAGCAGTGCAGCGAGCTGACTTACAATTTCATGGCGCGCGGTGGCATGGAAGTCGTCCCAGACAGCACCATGCCACCCGCATCGTCAAGCGGAGGAATTCTATCATGGGAGATCATCTTCAATAGGCTAGATACCTGGGCATCAAGTGGTGCCTCAACCCGCGCTCCCCCTACCCAATCTCTTGGCCATGGCTTCGTCAACCCCCCACAGCAGACCGTCCAGCATCCTGTACTCAACCCCAGGGATGTCATCATGGCACAGGCTTTCCTCCATTTACTCGCAGTCGTGGTTACCCATTCCGTATCTGTTCGCGCCGCCATCACGTCTCACCATCAATTCCGCGCAATCCCCACGATGGTGTCTCTCATTCCATTGGGCATCCCTCTCGAGCTTAAAGGTACTCTGTTTGAGACACTTTCTGCATTTTGTCAGCCAGGTGCTGGGAGCGTCGGAGTCGAGATCTGCAAGGCGGTATGGACGCTAATGGAGCGCTATGAGGTGATCAATGTCAGACCGCCCTCACAGTCGGGCTTTGGTGGAAACCTCATGAACGTCAAGGGCTTGGAGGTCGAGTTGGAGATTGAATCAAATCATGGCGTATATCCCGCCACGATTCCTTTTCTCCAGCTTTTGTGTACGCTCATTCATACCGTGAAACGCGTTTCTCTCCGTGATCGTATAACGGATCCTGGTACACTAAGCACCATTCCGGAGAATCTGGGTCAACCCTATCGACTTCCCGGAATTGGGCCATTCGTCGCGTTTGTCGCTGACAACGTTTTTGCCAAAATCCCCGCCCGAGACTACGCACGTCCTTCAGACCGGTGGCAGATGAACGATCTCTGTTTGTGCTTTATCGAGCGGTCGCTGGCGAGTTTCGATGTCGAGTCGATCCTGGCCTCTGCAGAGGCGGGGCCGTTACCGTTGAAAGCCGAGAGTCTCGTTTCCTTGTTGGCACATCCCGGTTACGATATCACGAAGATGCTGCTGGCCGCCACTCCTCTCCATCAGAGCATCACCTCCTATATCGTCGAGGGTGTCGATGCGTTCGAAAGAGGTTTCGCGGATGAGGAGCCCTTCTTTGCAAGCACCATCGTTCGGGCTTTGCGCATCGTTCAGCGCGTACTGGAGATTCAGGACCTCTTTCTGGACATTCTTATCCCTGTGCTCTCTGACTTTGAAGGCGCATCATCTGTTGGTGTGGTTCATCCTCGCTCGTACTTCACCAGGTTCGACCAATCGCTTTCCTTTGGTCCCCATTATGTTCCCGCCATCGCGTCATATGTCGCATATCCCGCCCATTCGGAACTCGTTTTGCTTTCTGTGAAGATCATGTCCGCCCTCTCAATGTCCCCTGCATTGTCGAGTATGGCTGTTCTAATTCAGCGTAGCGAAAACTCGAAGCGCATTATGGCCGGGTATATCCACATACTGCAATCCGAATCGGTGGACGAAGTCTTGAGTGCGGAGACTGTTGCAGAACAGCGTACAGGGGCCGGCGCGCCTGATGTTGATCTAAGTCTTGACTTGAGCCAGGCGACAAGGCTCGCAGTTCTTGACTTGTTGATTCAAAGCACCGAGACCAATCATTCCCATCAGAGCTTTGCTCGTTGGTTGCTCTTCGGTAGCACCAAGCGAAGTCAACAGATCGAAGATCCTCATGCCTTGGGCTCTCAGCAGACTTGCGTCCATCTCGTTATTGAACTGCTCAACATTGGCATACCGAGGTTGAAGGGGAAGGGGAAGGAACAAGAGGTTCGCGGCACCCCGATGTTCATGGCCATTCCCGCCCTTGCAGAGCGGTGTTACCATATTATCCACACCCTTTGTCTCGACTCGTCGACGTCGGAGCTGACGATGCGATATCTTCGGACGCGAGAAGACTTCTTTTCCCGCCATCTTGCGGCAATTCCAACCCAGGGACCTCGCACTGAAGCTGAACCCTTCATTGAGGTTGTGTATTCCGATGGAACGCGTCTGCCGACGACGGTGGCGACGTTCAGTGCTTTCTTGAGGTCCCGGTCGTGGATATTCAACCTCGTGGCGTTGGAGTTGCAAGTTCTCATGAACCGGAATCAGCATAAGGGCGTTGATGATCTGCTCGCCATTCTATTCAGTACTCAGCCAATCTATGACACGGATCCGGAGTGGGAGGACACTATCTTCGACACGTTCCGAGAAGTTGGGCAATCAAACATGCGGATCATCGAGTACCTGCATTCATTGGCTTTCGACTGGTCCGACCATTTGACCGTACAGCCTGTCGATGTCAAGTACCTTGCGCAACTCCCGCTCCATTCGTGTACTCGGAAAGACATCTCGGGATGCGAGGTCATCGATCGGGGAGCTTTGCTTTCATTGTTGACTTTTGCTCGGCGTTCACTAGTAGCGCAGAGCAAAGTCGCAACTCCAGCAAACATGGAACAGGTAGCGCTTGAGTCTCAGTACATACTGGAGAGTTGTGCTGTGGAGAACCACCGACGGGAGGTTGTCTACGCTGCGGCGACCGGCTTCGAGTCTTGGCGAAAGATGTTGGACATGGCGCTGATCCGCTGTTTCCACCGTCTGCCTCACGATCTGAGGGAGAACACGCTTTTCGATCTTCTCCAAATACTACCGACCATTCTCCACTCCTCAGAAGTGGAGGATTCTACGGCGGTGGTCCTGGCGGAAATGACACTCTCCGCGATTACTAAACTTCGTGAAGATCGACAGCAGCAAATCATCCTCTCCTCGCTGTCCGGAGATCCAGAGAGCAACGTTCTCCCCGCCGAGCGGCTGTACACTATCTTGAAGAACATTTTGGAGTGTATCATTGATAATAGCCGCTTGGAGCTCGTTCGAGGCAATCTGTACGCGTCGATTGCGAACTATATCCACCTCATTTCTCCTTCCACTCCCTCTCCGCCGAATGGTCTGGCCATGTCCATGTCCCTGGCCGCTACTGCCCGCGATACCTTCTTCGACGATAGTCAGGCTCTCATTCCCCAAGTTCGACAGGCTTCGTCTTCGCCGATCCAGGCCAATAGCTTAGCGCTGATGAAGGGTGGTCTTGAGCGACTTGTTACAACCATTGCTCGAGACGCCATTGATGGCTCGGAAGTATGGAAGACGGTGGCATTCATGTTGTTGACTTCTCTGTGTCAGCTATCAGCGGCTGAGAAGCAATACCTTGTTTTGACCTATCTCGTACGACATGGGATCCTGACCAACTTCATTCACGGTGTCAGGGAGTCGGATCTGAATCTGCAGGCTGTTCTCAAACCCGATCCTGGTAAGCTTCTAATTGTGTTCGTTATATGCACAGTTTTTACTTAACGGCATGATTCAATAGATGACCTGAACGCGCTTTACGTTTATGAGTCGAAAATGTCACTCTTTATTCGGATAGCGCATTCAAGGGCTGGCGCGGAACGATTGTTGGATGCCAACATTATCTCAGTGTTGGGCAGATGCGACTATCTTGACGCTAGACCTGAAGGAGATCAGGACTTTATGGGTATGTGTTACTTTTTTTTTTACGGATGCTCTACGCGTGTGTTGTTGACGTTCCTCCTTTTCGTTAGATCAAGACACTTTTTTGCCATCTGCGGTTCAGCGCTATCATCAGCTCTTTATGCCCGCTGTCGAACTTGTAAATGCTATTGTTGCCACCCTTGGTTCCAAGCATGCGTCTGCCACGAACCAGGTACCTAATTCTGTACTATCGATGGACAGTGGCTAACCCGCTTGGCGTAGGCGTTAGACTTTCTGTCCAAGCACAGCCCGACAATCGTCATTTTATTGAAAAATGAAACCGAGGATCTGTCACTTTCACTTTTGGAGGAGATTCATCTGTTGATCTCTCTGTCGACCAACATTCTGCACATTGTTCCAAAGACGGATCTGGTTTGTTCCTTTCAATTTCGGCCGATGCAGGTGAAAGAGACTGACTTTTTGAGATAGGCATCTACAGGCTCTGGGTTCGGCGCCATCCATGCTGCCATTTTGGCTCTTTCTACGCAGTATCTTCGAACGGGGCATTGGGTTGAAAACGTGAAACCAATAACGGACGCGGAAATCGCCAGTTCGAATGCACTTTCATCAGGTATTATATTTTTAAAAAAGTTTGTTCTTCCCGCGTGAAATGTACTAAAATGCAATCACTGTAGGTTTCGGATCAGAGTCCAAGTTCCAAGCGGCTGTTCGCCAAAAAGAGCGCCTCCTTCGAAAAGCCGTCGTTGCATACCTGGGCGCAGCTAGTGACTTTACGGGTTAGTGCGCTATGTTGTTGTTACCCTTGTGCTTTAGACTCATCCCTGTGTGTGCCGGCAGAACCAGATATCAATGTTATGTTAGCGCCTTCAACGGCAGTTCCAAGGTTGGATGAGCGCAGCTCGCATTTCATTGGTGCGTTATTGATAGTTTCAGCGAGCCATCCCGTTACTAAAAAAGTGTTTTTTTGCCTAGCGACACTGCCCACCCTGGGCGATGCGATCCAAGCCCTCAATGACGTTCTCGGTGATCTTGAGGCAATGCTGAACCAGATGGCGTTCATCGCCTCGGAGCTATCTGCGCGGGAGCACGTCACTGTCGAAAATATCCAAGAGGTGTGTGGCAGGCATTTCGCGCGCGGGAAAGAGTTTCATGCTGTGTTTTATAGGTCGTTCATTTGGAGCCGGCAGTTTTGCAGGAGCTTAATATCAACCAGAAGCGGACGCTTGTGTGCCAGGAGTACGAGCGATTGGAGGAGGGGCTTAAAAAGGACGTCAGAATCGTGATTCACACGGCTGAGATGGTGCTCTTGCTGCTGTGGAGGCATGCCATGTACTATTGCGATGGCCATCAAGTGAAGCCTGCCGAAGGCAAAAGCTACGCGATACGATTGTTATCGATGCCCGAGCCAGACGCGTTCCGACAGGAGCTCGGAAAGAGCCTACAGCCTGTGTTACAAAGGTTAAGAGCTATTGTGCGTTTGTTTCACTACATTCGTCGGGTTCGAATTGATCCGTTCACAGAGACTTGGCGAGGACTGGCGCGATAACCAGGCGTACATGGAGATTATGGACCGACGGTTACGGGACACTGTCGGTCTGCACCAAAATGACGAGGGCGACGATATGTCGATGATTTCATGATTGTTTTTGAGTATATGTACACTGTATTTTTGCATCCAAGTAATGTATTAATCCACAAATAAACAAGAGGGAGAGTGAGTATTGTTAACGTGGTAGGAGGCTGCTTGCGCCACGCATCGCCATCTGTCCACCGAGTCGTAGTGTGGAAGTGCCACCAGGGAAGTAAGCAAGAACGTATGCAATAAGCGCCACGACCTGGAGGCGATTTGAGGTCAACTGAGTCTATGAATAGGAAAGAGCATACCTGAACGACGCCGCTTATTAGAGAACCAAGGAATGAATGGAGCTGGAGCAGAAAGTCAGATTTCATTCAGGCTGAATGAGGAAACAAACGCGCGCACCCCAAGAGAGAAATACAGAGTCAGACCTAGACTTCCAAAATACACCGCTGTGAACGGTAGTCGCTCCTTTGAGACGAGATGTTTGAGGTGATTTATGGGTCCTATTAATACGGAGAACCTGTTCACAGCTGAGCCAAGGCGGAAGAAAGCAAAACAAGGATATTTCCGCACCCAAACATCACCAGAAGACTGCCTAGGCTGAATAGGGTACATCAGATTCAGTACAAGTGATTGCGTATGCGCCCCAACACACCTAAACGCAAGCGCAAACTTGGATGGTCTAAACACAATAATCAAAAATGAGCACAAAACAATATTCAATACGCACCTCATAAGCGTCAAGAACGCGATAAAGAAACACACCGCCGCACCGACGAGACATGCGCCGAATCCCAGTAGTCTACCCGTTCAATTTCATCAGCATTTCTCTCCATCCCACAAAGCCTTTGGGAAAGCGCACCGTTCCCAGCTCGACAGCGCAAACCACGCCTCCTCCTCGTTTGTCCGCTCGTTGGAGCGCAGCGGCACATAGTCTCCCGCGACGGCATTGTAAAAGCGGGAAAACGGGTTCGCCGACGCCTGCTGCGGGGCCGGCGGCTGCGAGTCGTCCGTCTGCCCTCTGGCCCACCGGAACTGCGAGAGGTTGGCGCGGAAATTCGATTCGTTGGACGGTGCGGGCATGATGCTGATGGTGGTGGTGGTTCGTGATCAAAGGAGTCAAGTATGACGACGATCAGCAAAATATGAGTACAATAAACATTGAGGCACAGTAAGGAAGTACACGTATATACCATAATAAAATAGGTTACGTCGCTCCTAAGATAGATACTAGAACAGATCAGTGTACAAGAACGAAAGCAATACGAAAGCGAGAATTGTTCCATCTATTTCCCCGTCGTCGGCGCATGTCCATGCTCCTTGAGCCACTGCTTCATCATCTCCGGAATATCCTCCAACAACTGCGATTCCGGTTCCCATGTCATGTCCTTCTCTTCCCACCCCTTCCAAAAGACATGGTACATCATGATCCCATTCACCATCTGGCGGTCCACGATCTTCTCAATCACCCACACAGGCTCGTCCTCCCCCCTCGCAGGCCTGATCCTCAATGGCATCTTGCGCCTTCGCGCCCACACTTTGGGCAGAACAACAGGCGGCATCGCTCGGGTCCTGCCATGGAATGACCGCTTGCTCCTCGAACGGTCGTCCGACCCCTTGAGGTGCGGATGGGTGAGCCTAAGGAACTTGTCCACCTCGCAAATCGCATGCTCAAAGTCCGCAAGCTCCAAACGACGAAGATGCTTGTTCACCCCCGTAAAGGTAATCCCCAAGCGAGCAAACTCCGCTTCCTGGTTGTCGCACATCCACCGGATGACTTCCTCTTCAATCGTGTCCTTGACTCCCTCCACCGTCTTGGCTTTGGCCATCGACTTGCCGAACAGCTTGAGACAGCCAGAAGATGCTCCGCATCCAGCAATAACGAAGTCGTCGCCGTTAAAGACAAGAAGCTTCGAATAACCGAGGTTGAGGACGAGCTGATATGCGTTGAAGTCGCCAACACTGGGATATGTCTTCAAGTAGTCGAAGATATCTCTGGCATACACGCCGGGAGCCTGTAAACGACGCAACAGATTATCGTCCGCCATCATTTTCTCAAGGATGGAGAGCTGATGATGATGCATGATGGTGCCTCTGCCTCCTGGCTGTTTCTGGAATGCGGCGGTAAAGAGCGTAGTGTTATTTGCTCTAGCTTCATCCAGGACGGCACGATACGCTTCTGGGTCGTACGATTCCCAAGTGAGAGGTCCAAGAGCCTTTTCAAGCAAGATCCACGTCTCCGGCAGGGTGAACGTATTGTAAAGGAGGATGCGGAAGAGGAGGTCCTTGGGTTTCTGAGAGCCCTTCTCAATGACCTCCTTGATGAGAAACTGACACGCCTTGTCGAGGACGCGGAAAGCATTGCAGGCGTACATGTTTCGGAGGTGAATGTTGTCGGTCCACCTAAATCAAGACAGGATCCGTCAATCACCATCTGATGTCCACATTAAAAGTGACACTCACGGACCAGGCGCCCCAGATTGGCGATACAGAAAAGCATTATTTCGTTCTGCGAGGAACCACCATAGAACGTTCAGCGCTATTGTTGGAGTAAGGACCTGTTCTTGAATGATGATGGGCTCGCGTAGGGGTGCTTCGGTGGCTACGGTGAAAGGAATGGAACCGGGGACGCCTTGATTGTGGACGCTATCATCAGTCTCTCCAAAGGCTGAATCAAAGTCCGCGTCGGCATCAAGGGAGGAGGAAAATTGGGAGGCTGAACACGTGCAAAATGAGGAGGAGGGGGTGTGGTGCTCGTGTCCCGAGTTGTCGTTGACATGGCGAGCCTTTTTGGCGTTGATAGAACGCGCAGAATGTCCGGAAGTAGCGTAAACGGAGGCGGTGGCGTCCGAGCTTTCGCGACCGTGAGTGCGATAGGGGGGCATAAGCCAATTTTACTAGCTATAGTCGTTCTGGAAGCAAGGCTTGTTAGTACTGGCGTACGTCACGAATAGCGGAAAAGAGCGACCTTGGAGAATGCTAGAACGTTTAGAAGAGACGCGCCAAAAGGCTGAAAGAGCGAAGGGTTGAAAATCGGTCCTGAAACCAAGGTTCTCACGCCGCACGGCCACTAAGTGTAGGTCCGCATGGGTGCGACGCTCCGCACTGTTACTGTGACGCCAAGAAATGTCTCGTGCTTTTGTCCTTCGCGTCGAACGACGCGATATGGTGTACATAGCCAGATAAGGCTACTATT
>QLPD01008993.1:0-12481 GCA_003314085.1 Hymenopellis raphanipes
CGTTTGAAACGTTAAATAAGTTCCAACACGGACTACTACTTTGCAGAGGACGCATACATAGCTACCTTGCTCTTGGATAACGGTTGGCATCTCACTATCTATCAGTATCCCGACTCATACCGTATACAATAGGTACTACAGTAGACATCGGCAGCCGAATAGGCGAAGGCACATTTGGCATGGTCCATCTAGGCTTGATGAGCCAGCCCTCCACTCCCGATCTCGAGGACGGCGAAACACCCGAAGCCCCTCCTACTACTAGTATCTGTGCCGTCAAAGTGGTCAACATAACCCACCCGCTCGACCGGCGCCAATCCCTCGACGAAGTACACGTCTTCAAGACCCTCTCCGGACATGACCGCTTCCCCGAATTCATCGCTACGCGCAAGTCGTTTCTTCCCCCCTCTTGCCTTCCGCTAAACCCCAGCACAGAAGAATCCGAGAACGCAGCTGGCGAAAAGCTCCTCTTCATCGTAATGGAGTACGTCGATGGGTGTTCGCTCGATCACTGGCTGGACCGATATCAACAAGACAACAAGCCATTCCCCTCGCCTCTCCTCAGACGAATCGCGAAACAGCTCCTGGAAGGACTCGTATGCATGCAATCCTTCGGCCGTGTCCATCGCGATATAAAGCCCCAGAACATCGTCCTCGATAAGAACAACAACATCAAAATCGTCGACTTTGGGTTGTCCATCTACGGTCCGTGAATCTTGCCTCTTCTAGCGCCATTTTTTAACATGAAAAGCAGAGTCGGAGGACGACGCCTACGTCGGATCACTCCCCACAGTAATGTGCTCCGGGACACCTGCCTTCCTCGCCCCCGAAATCCTGTACACCTACAGGTACACTCCATACAGCGACGTCTGGGCTCTAGGAGCAACACTCCTTTACATGCTCGTCGGTCCATGGTACCTCCAGCTCGGCAAGCTCTCTGATCTAGATGACCACGAGGTAATTCAATGTCCATTGTCTGTGTAAACCTAAGACTAAACAGAGGCCTACAGAGAAATTGGCAACTCATGGAGGAAACGACGAGGTCACTTGAAGGCGACATGGGCGATTTCATTCGGAAAGCGCTGACCAGGAAATGCGACAAACGTCCTTTGGCTGCGGACCTACTCCGGCACCCTTGGCTAGCGGACGATCTTAATCTAATTGACTCGGACTAATGTAATAATCCATCGCATCTACACCTATAGCATTAGCACTCATTTCTTCATGTATCACTCACTATCCAATGTAATACGCTGCCGATCTCATCAGGAAAACCACAAATGCTCATTTCGAGATTTGACTGGAGAGCTTGATTCATTTTGAGCGGTTTTGAGACGCATGAGCGCACTGAACGCGCGTCGTGGTATCCTGGTGGTATCAAAAGGGCAGGTTGCGGGTGAGCAGTAGCAGCCCCCGAACGACTCTTTAGCTAAAAGACTTTGTCCACGCCTTATTGACTGCTCGCATCTATTGTAATACATCTGCACTCGAAGCCGATTCGATAAGTAACTCTACTCTGACCAACACTTCTAAGTATCATCCTTTCATTTTTTGCTGCCTCATTAGAATCCAGAGAATGCTTTCAAGCACATGTCATTTGCACAAGCATGGCTTATACACAGTCGGGAATACTACCTGACGAAACCCTCTCCGGCAACATCTCAATGGCAGTGGCTTCCGCATCAGGGACTGACACCTCACCATCCATACACAGCTCTTCCTGATCCAAATCCTCTATCATACCTGAAGGATCTCCATCCATTGCACACTCACGTTCCACACGCGCAGCCCAGCGCTCAATAACACGTTCTCCAAACCCTTCATACTCATCAAACCTCGACAGATTTTCGGCGGTGAGAGTGTCCCTCGAGCTCGTCAATGTCTGCTCAGTTTCCTTTCGAACATGAGCGAAAAACCCTCCAAAATATGCGGGAACTGGCGCGTCAGTGTGCAAACCAGAGGTATTTCCGGTGCCATCTGCGCATTTTTGCCGTTTTGAAGAGTGTGGGCCGTCTGATCCACACGGCGACGATGGACGTGAATGGAGAGGTCTCGATGTAGGCCGACCTGCAGGTTGCAATGGCGGCATAGAGGACCTCACCGGTCGCCAAATATTCTTGCCCTCCACAAGACTCGAAGCGATAGCCCGTGCATTCGAAATCACGATCTGCTTATCCTCCTCAAACTCGACCGTCATCTTCTTAGCCAGACGGCGCAAGAATAGAAACAGTTTCACGAGCTTCAGTGGAATGTTGTCGCGAAAGTAGAAGTCAAGCACTGGTTGCGCAGATATATAGAGGAACTGCCGCGGGCTGTCGTTTGCCCAGAGGCATGCATGAACAGATACCCTATGCCGATCCAACGTGAATCCGAATAGAGTCCGCCGTGGCAAGCGCAGAGCACAGCGTTGCAGTTGTGCCGTTGTAAAGTCCATGCATAACTTTTCGTGGTTATGCAGCTTGGAGGCGGTTTTGTATTCAAGAAGTATGGCAATGAGGTGGAGGTACATGAGATAAAGGCCGGCGCGGTGTTGAAAATGGATGTTGGAAAATAGGTCGGCTGCTCGTTCTCTAAGTGATTGCGGAACGAGTGGGGGAACGAGGTCGGGATTGGAGTTGGTGGATGCGGGGTTGACATGGGTGGATGTGGGTATCGGGGGAGGGGGAGATGAAGGCAGTTGAGAGGGCAGTATGGTAGTGCTTTCTCGAGCGTCTGTTCTGTTTTTGAGGATGTCGAAGAGCCCTTTATAAATCTCCGACACATCGATGGGACCATAAGCGACGAGGGCATCAGGACGGGCCTTACTAGTGGTTACGAAATTTTCTTTTAGCCAGATGCTTTGCTCCAGTCTGCAAAGAAAGATATAAGTGCTCGTATATGCGCTAGAAAATGAACGTACGCAAAGCAAAAATTTCCGTCTCCGAACTCGGGCTTGCCGTCTTTCACATACTGATGGTCAAAGACGTCCGCGAATAGTGCATCCATGTTCCGCCTAAACATGATTTCTCGGTTGCCAATCGAGACATCATCACTCAGTCTCCGAATATCCTCGTAGAGGGCAAGTAAAGTGTTGAAAGCCCCAAAGATTGCGCGCGTGTCTCTGTCGTCTTTGAAAGAGGTTGGGCTGGCTGCTTCGACAACCCTCTCTCGAAAAGCCGCCGCTCCTTCCTTCTCAAACTGTGGTTGATAAGTCGGGTCCTTCAAATCGTTAGAAGGAAAGAAAGAAAAGAAGGCGAGAAGGCGACGTACCCCCCATTCGTGCGGACCTACGAGTTCAGACATGACTTCCACTTCGCGCTGGATCTCTCGGATAGCTGGATCGATTTTGGGAACTAGGACAACAGCTGCGGATCCAAACCAAGTGGCGAAGGCAGTCGTAGAGGCTGCTACTCTGCTATGATGTCAAGAGATAGCTCCATGACAAAGGATAAGCATACGAGGAAGGTGTAGCTTTGCGCCTAGGTACATTTGAGCAAGACCCTAGATGGTTTTGACAGAATTCCTCCGAATACGGCTGAAAGAGCGGGTCCTCTGCAGTGGACATGGTGCGAGATTGCTAGTTGGCGGTTGAGACACGAGAATCAGAAGCAGCACTCAAACCCATCCAAGCATACGAATGTCGTAGGCGCGCATAAACGTAAAACAGAGTCGTCGTAGCACTATAAATCCGTGTAACTGACTGTTTTCCTGGTGACTGCCAGAGTTCAAGCGGACCGCAGTCGAAATTCGCTGTCGCACGTTACCGCGCAGTTTCTCACGACGACTAATTTGTACGATGGCTCCTACGTGTCGCCTTGGACCTTTTACATTATCGTTATTTCCTTCGTACACGCTCTTTTGACGGCACTGCCATCGGTGAGCGCGATGGACGCGGTGGCGGCGGTGTGTGGCTGACTTGAGACTAGAATTGCCGAAACGTATGCAGTGGGCGCCTTGAATGGACTCTTCCACTATCATCTACACGACCGCAGCAGTGCTCGCAGGCGGATTGGCGACGGTGAGCACTAATTCCAGTTAACTTCCTATGATGAGCCCCGTTTCATCCTTGTTCTTCGAGCTGCGGGCCGACGTGCGCCGCGGTGCAGAGGACAGTACTGGGTCAGGCTTTGCCCTGTACTGACCGTTACTTCTTCTCCGATATCTTTGACTGTTGCTGAATCACCCACAGGCATATGCTCTGCTCGTTATATGGACACCAGCGCCCATCGTTACCCATGATTCCGAGAAGAAATACCGCTCCCACAAGTTTCCAACGACCCCCAAGCCGCTTTCGCGACTATCAGAGCCGAGCACCGTTGACCTCACCGTCGTGATACCCGCGTTCAACGAGACCGAACGGCTCCCACTCATGCTGTCGTCAGCCATCGACCACCTCACGTCCAAGAACTTGCACTCATTCGAGATTCTCATCGTAGACGATGGCTCTACCGACGGTACCAGCACGGCATCGCTCAAGCTGGCCGCCGAATACCCCTCCTGTGATATCCGAGTAGTCACCCTAGAAAAGAATCTGGGCAAAGGAGGCGCGGTGCGCCATGGGATGCTCTATTCCAGCGGGGAGCGTATGCTGATGGTCGACGCCGACGGCGCTAGTCGGTTCAATGATCTCGAATTGTTGTGGACTGCTATGGACGAGATCGCACCCAACAAGGGCGCAGGCGTCGTTGTTGGCAGCCGAGCCCATCTCGTCAAAACAGAGGCTGTCGTAAAGGTATATGCCCTTCCATTCTATTACCCTTTTCTTATCCTCGTTCCAGCGATCCTTCATCCGGAATGTCCTTATGTATGGCCTTCACACTATCCTACGCATCGTCGGCGTTGGTCACATCCGCGACACCCAGTGTGGCTTCAAACTTTTTTCGCGTGCTGCGGCACAGCAGATATTCCCTATGCAACATCTCGCGACGTGGATATTCGACGTTGAGCTGTTGCTACTCGCTAAACAGCTGCGGATACCAGTTGCAGAGGTGCCCATAGACTGGCACGAGGTTCCGGGGAGCAAGCTCAACGTAGTCACCGCATCGCTGCAGATGCTCAAAGATCTACTGGTAGTGCGAGCAAACTTCCTCCTTGGGCGCTGGACGGTGAAGCTAAAATCGCAATGATGAGACTGTATGTAAGTATATGTGCGCAATCATATTATCTTCTTAATTCCTCGAGATCGGCAACGTGAGTGACTTGTCCGTTATTATTGTTTTGTCCCGCCTGCCGCTCCCCGGGAGTTGCTCGTATTATGCATTTAAGAATTGTTCTTCCTGTCGTTGCACTGCAAGGGGTATGATCTGAAGTACCAGTCCGTCTTGGCTAAGTAAACGGGATGAACAAGTTGTCGCAGTGCGTTATATAATTCCTTGGGAGTGTGTTCGAGATCAGCAACGTATTACATTAGACAGTAAGTGATGCATGAAGAAATGAGTAATGCTACAGGTGTAGATGTGATGGATACCTTAGTGACGTTTCTTGGAGAACAGAGGCGTGCACGGTGGCGTATTAATCGGAACTGGCATAGCTGACTCTAATCGGGAGGGTCCGTGCCAGAGAATAGAAAGAGAAAAGGGAAGAAAAGGGAAGGGAAAGGAAGGAAACTTGTTGTGACTGGAGCACGGGATGGTGCGGAGCTTTATACTTAATCAAAGGACTCGGGTAGACTAAGATCGGCTTTCTTTCTTCTCCCTCATCAACTTCTGGCAACCACCAAGAAAACTGTTTGGCCTCAGTTGCACGGTTTATAGTGCTACAACGACTCTCTGTTAAACTTATGCGCGCCCATCACATTCGTGGTTTGAGTACTGATGCGGAGAGCTTCTAATTCTCGTGTCTCAGCCACCAACTAGCAATCTCGCACCATGTCCACTGCAGGGGACCCGCTCTTTGAGCCGTATTCGGAGGAATTCTGTCGAGACCATCTAGGGTCTTGCTCATATCTACCCAGGCGCAAAGCTACACCTTCCTCGTATGCTCATCCCTTGTCATCGAGCGATCTCTTGACATCTCAGCAGCGTAGCAGCCTCTACGACTGCCTTCGCCACTTGGTTTGGATCCGCAGCTGTTGTCCTGCTTCCCGAGGTCGATCCAGCTATCCGAGAGATCCAGCGTGAAGTGGAAGTCATGTCTGAACTCGTAGTTCCGCAGGAATGGGGGGTACGTCGCCTTCTCCCCTTCTTTTCTTTCATTCATTCTTAACGATTCGCAGGACCCGACTTATCATCCACAGTTTGACAAAGTAGGAGCGGCGGCTTTTCGACAGGACGTGGTCAGAGCAGCCAGTCCAACCTCTTTCAAAGACGACAGAGACTCGCGCGCAATCTTGGGGTCTTTCAACACTTTACTTGCCCTCTACCAGGATACTCGGAAACAGAGCTATAATGCCTCGATTGGCAACAAGGAAGCCATGTTTAGGCGCCACATGGATGCACTATTCGCGGACGTCTTTGACCATCAGTATGAGATAGACGGCAAGCCCGAGTTCGGAGACGGAAATTTTTGCTTTGCGTACGTTCATTTTCTAATGCATATACGAACACTTATTTCTTTCTTTGCAGACTGAAAGAAAGCATTTGGCTGAACGAAAATCCCTTAACTTCTACCAACGAAGCCCGGCCTGATACTATCGTTGCTTATGGTCCCATCAACGCAAAGGAGATTTATATGGGGCTTCGCGCCATCGTCGAAAACAGAACAGGCGCTCGAGAAAATACTGCCACACCACCCTGGCAACTACCTTCATCTCGCCCTTCCCCGATACCCACCTATGCCAACCCCTCATCCACCGATGCCAAACTCGCATCCGATGCCCTGCTACTTTCGCAGATAGAACAGCTAGCCGACCTATTCTCCAACGTCCATTTTCTACACAGCGCCACCATTGCTCATCTGGGCATCTCCCTCATTGCCACGGTTCTTGAATACAAAACCGCCTCCAAGTTGCATAACCACGAACAGTTATGCATGGACTTTACAACGGCGCAACTACAACGCTGTGCTCTGCTCTTGCCGAGGCAGACTCTATTCGGATTTGCCGTGGATAGGAAAGGGGTATCTGTTCATGCATCCTTCTGGTCAAACGACAGCCCGCGGCTCCTCTATATATCTGCGCAACCAGTACTTGAGTTCTCCTTTCGCGACAATACTCCACTGCAGCTAGTGAAACTGTTTCTATTCTTACGCCGACTGGCTAAGAAGATGATAGCCAACTTTGAGCAGGATAACCAGACAGTGACTTTGAAGGCACGGGATATTGCTTCGAGTCTTGTGGAGGGCAAGAATATTTGGCGACCCTGCCGACCATCTACGCCGCCACCGCAACAACCATTGCAGCCTGCAGCTCATGACCTAGGACCTCTCCATTCACGTCCATCGTCACCGTGTGGATCAGACGGCCCGCGTTCTTCAAAACGGCAAAAATGCGCAGACACCGGAAATGACTCTGGTTTGCATGCTGATGTGCCAGTTCCTACATATTTTCGAGGGTTTTTCGCTCATGTTCTTCGAGAAACTGAGCAGACGTTGACGAGCTCGAGGGACACTCTCACCACCGAAAATCTGTCGAGGTTTGATGAGTATGAAGGGTTTGGAGAACGTGTTATCGGGCGCTGGGCTGCGCGCGTGGAACGTGAGTGTGTAGTGGATGAGGGAGAGCCCTCGGGCATGATGGAGGATTTGGACCGGGAAGTGGATGGTGAGGCGTTAGTCCCTGATCCTGAAGCTACTGCCATTGAGATGTCGCCAGAGAAGGTTTCGTCAGGTAGTATTTCCAACTGTGTATAAGGCATGCTTGTGGACATGACATGTGCTTAAAAGCATTCTCTGGGTATGTAGAAGTGTTGGTCAGAGTAGAGTTACTTATTGAATCATTGATATTCATGGCTTCGAGTGCAGAATCCAGATGTATGCGAGCATTAGTCAAGGCGTGGACAAAGTTGAAGAGATTGTAAGAGCCTGTTCGTGCTCATGGATGGCCGGCCCGATTCCCGCAACCCGTCCTTCTGATACCACGACAGCGACAACGAACCCGTACCGAACATGCTCGACTTTGCAGCAGCGCGAAGACGTGACAAGGAATTTCTAATCACCTTGCTTGCTGCAGCTATCAACATTGCTACAACTGTCCTTTTTTGAGGTCAGAGAGAGACGCATGGTACAGGTACGCTAGGTTTAACAACGCGCTCTAGGTCTGTAGCGTGACTGTGAAAGCTAGACTCATTCGAATATTCACGTGTGTCGACCGCATCGCATCACCACCTTCATCCTATGCTGAACCATGGTTCGTGGCGCGGACGGGCCCCCCCCCCCCAACATCTTCGAATCCAAACTGCCCTTCGTCAGCAGCATGTTGCTTGAACTGATTCCACTCTTCGGTTGGTCTACTACTTCCGTCAATCTTTTGTTCGTCTAATCCATCCTTTCACAGATATCTCACCGGAATCTTCGCATTGAAGCACAATTACTACTGGGACGGCCAACAAATACTACTGGGTGCCCGATATTTCCGCCATGATTTTTGGCCGTTCGTCAACTTTTATAAGCAAAGTTCCCTAAATCCTGACATTGTTTGGCGCCTTGCTCGGCTTGGTACAAAGATTTACATTCCACTCGGATATACCTCTACCTCGAGTCCCGGTTTTCTCGCATCAAAACCACGCTCCCTGCCGGCGAGGTGTTTCTATATCGCTGTACTTTGTGAGCCTCATGTTCGGCTCATGCTAACGTTACTGAATGATTGTTTTCACAAGGATTGTAGGAGGAAATACTTCTGTGGGATAGATCACCCACGTTGTCATTCCAAGGACATGGATGGGGGCCTCTGAGTTTCGACCTGTTTCAACATCTGGCAGGCAGCGGATTATGCGAGTTGAAAGGCACGAGGTGAGCGAGTCGCGAATTGATCTTATTTCTATATCTGATCCGCTGCCAAATGCAAGTTACAAGTCAATAGCAGCAATATAAGGACAGCCATTGGTGTTGCGTCCCGTGTAGGACCTCGGAAGACCAACTCAAATCGTACAGTCGAAAGTTTGAAGAGGATCCGCGAGGGAATGTTGAACTGGGACTCACAGTTTTTCTACAAAGTAGCAGTCAACCTCCGTCTTGGTCCCTGTACCTCATCGCGTACCTCGTTGTCGAATGTTGGTGCATCAGGTACGACCGCTGCGCTCAGAAAACGCCACAGTCGCTCGAACCTGGACTACCGATTCGCCAAGCACAGCATCCGCAGAATACGACGCCGGTGTCCTTGTGTTCGCCGCCTCCGACCTGTTCAAGGAGTACATCGTGCATGAATGCCGTTGCCATTAGTCTTTGTTGAAGTTCCCAATGAAAACTTCCTATCCCTCCAATAGGTGTGGAGACTCATCCAATGCGGTTTCCGCGAATTTCATCGCGCCGCTGCCTGACCTGCTACGCCCTCCAAGCGACCCTCCCAGTTACAGCTTACATAGTTGCCAGTAATAAAGGCTTGTGCCGAAAAGGATCGTGTTGACATACACCGTCGGATCGCTCGCAGCAGTGCCCGTCAAGTCCTCGTATGGTTGGCCGCCTCGCTCACTCACTCTTCCCCTCCAAACTATTGCTATGGACTCCAACGCAGCTCCAACGCGTACCGCAACGTGGCTCGGCTACGTGCGGTAAGAATAGCCTTTGGCCCCGATCGTGTTTCCTGGAGAGAGGTTGGGCTCGCACTCGGGGACCGGGAAAGCGCGTTTAAACTCGCCATTGATGAATGATGGAAATCGGGTATTGGCGTCATATATTTTTCAGGAGATGTTTCGCAGGGGGTAAGTATGGAGAGATGGTACTTAAAGGCGGACATGTTAGGGATGGAAAGCTAACGCTTTTCGTTAAGCCCCAGTGTCAAGGATGTTCTCCCCGGTCAAGGTCCTCACCGCTGCTCTCGCCCTCTGCACTGTTGCTGTCCAGGCGCAGCCGACGTTCACCAAGGTCTTCAGCGGACTCCTGGGTTTTGACGATATGGCGACGATAGACGGTCCGTTCGGTGCACGGGCGCTGTACACGTTCACTGGGTAGGCTTGCTCATCTCGTCCGACATACCTCGACTGACATGAACGCACGCGCTCTTAGTGGCAACCTAACGGACGCGACCACCGGCGCACTAGCTGGCACGTTCTTGACCGCGGGAGGCGGCGACCTCGGTATCGCGTCTACGAACAATGGGATGTTCTATGCAAACATTCGCGGGATCGTGCAGTGGACGGATGGGACTTATGCGTATTTGGAGGCAGTGGGCAGCGGGGCGTTCACCGGCACGGTCGCCAACACTTACCTGTGCGTGCCTCGCGTTCCCGGAGAGTCGGTAGCATACTGACCTGGCTTGTGCAGCCACGTCGAGACCAACTCGTCGACGTACTCTGGCCTCGAGACGCAGTTCTTGTTCATGGATATCAACGTGACAACGATGCCGAATGTCATTGGTATCTATGCTTTGGTGTGTTTGATGTTCTATCCATCGCGGTGATACTGATTTGCTGTTAGAATTAGAACTCTTGCCAAGAATCTAGTCGCGGAAGGCGGCACTAGAAATGGCGCACAAAGGCTCGGACTGTCCGTGACAGAACCGATAATTTAATGTATTTATACAAACATCCTGTCGAGATGAAGTCTCAATTTACGTAGGGTGTCGAGTGCTGAGCTCGCGCCGACGTGTATCCCACTTCGTAAATTTGAATTTCGTCTCTCAGAAAGGCTGGATTAAAATTTAAAGTTCTTTGGAGACGAGTGAGCGAGCAACACCAAGTACTTATATACGCGAGTTGGGCGACGGTGCTGAGCGGCGAGTCTATTTTTCGGGTGGACTTCGGTTCCCTGGTCCTTCTGACCTCCCGACTCCGAACTCTCTTTACTTAATTACATATCTGATCCGCGATCTCGACCTTAGACGCGTGGCACATAGCTCTGGCGCCCGCAATCGAAACCCAGTTTGCACCTGTCATGCCTGTGATGTTCATGTCCTGTAAAGCATTTTTTTCGATGCTGATTTAAGTCATAAATGATCAGGCCAGTGTAGCCTCTTTTGCACCAGTTTCTTCAGCGTGGTCCGCTACGGCCCGAAGAGTCGATCTGGAGAGGTAAAATGGCCCGACTCTGAGAGTGTTTCTATCCCATTAATAAGTTAGTGTACATTGAAGTGTAAAACATCGAATCCTTTTCCGTAAGCTTCGTCCCAATTAAAATTGCTATCTCGGTTTTCCCTTCCAAAGGCTTCAATCAACTGCGCAGCCTGCTCTTCACCATTAACGACGGGCTTCGCGTCCTCTAGAGTTTTTCCCGTTGCGCCCTGTCCCCAGATGCGCTGCAAATCCGGTGTGAGGTACGTCCCAATCCAACGGAACGTCAAGCTGATTCGCTCCCCTCTCTCTTCCACGTTCTTGAGATTTTCAGGCCTGTTATCCGTGTGTATCCCATGCACCCATACACGGTTGCTGTTCAGTCCCAACACGAACATGCTGTTGTGCGGCAGGGGCACTCGCTGAACCTTCTTCGGTCCTGCGTCGCGTTTTGTGCGCAAGAACATGGTACGCTGGGCGCCGAGCGAGACGTTGACGATAGACGAGTCGCGCACGACATCGATGGTCTTGTCAGAGTGCTCAGAGATGTAGTCAGCACCAGAACGGTAGTGCTGTATCAACACGTGATTGACAGTGTGATTTAGTGTGGCGGAGGCGCGTGCGGCAATGGCCGCGACGGTAGGAGTGAAGGGACGCAGCGGAGGAGATTCGTCTGCTGGGTGGCGGTAAAGAGGTATACTACCGTCCGGCTCAACAACCCCTTGCACAGCTACGCGTCGCGGAACTTCGCCACCTTGGTTGGAGGTTGTATTAGACATGTAACAGCTGCGTCAGGAGGAGCTTACCTCGATGATACATAGTTTCCCATTCCACCTCGCTCTTCAGTCGCTCAAATGCGACGCCAGCGAGCTCATCGTCGAGAAGATGCTCGACTAGGCGTGTATCGCCCTCCGCTATAGTGTCCCCAATGCCAAGGATTGGACTATTAGATTGTCCTCGTTGGGTATTTACTGGCGACTGAGACATTCTGTTAGCTAGAAGGAGAGTGAGTGAGGTGCTTTTATATCTTCGCCACACTGAATGATGAACGTAAGAGGCAGATTCCGATCAGTGACTCATGATCTTGACTGGACTCGATCGAACTCGCTCAGGCCAGACTTCGCGTAGAGTCATGAAGAAATGTGAACCACATACGAGAAGGTTCCTCGAGAGTCATGACACCGCCTACCAATCCACAGGCACTCCTCAATAACGAAATAATAGTGGGTATCGTACACCATGAGTTACTATAACAACGCTAACAGGAAGACAAGTGTCACCGTCTACGTATAAATTGTATACAAAAGCCTGACGGCACAATAAAAATCAGAGCCGCTCATACAACGGAGCTACACTGTAAGGGCTTGAGCAAACTCCATGACAGGCACTCTGCAAACCAAGCGTACCTGTCAACTTGGCGTTCA
>QLPD01008998.1:0-11547 GCA_003314085.1 Hymenopellis raphanipes
CACCGCGCCATGAGTCAAAATCCTGGGGACAAAGAAGGAGGCGCACGTCAAGCTCGTATCTAAAGCCGTACTGAGACATAGATATGTACGCGCGATGTTGATCAACGTCGGGCGATCCTCAATGCTCTTCGTGACCTGCATCTTAATCGACACGAGCCAGCCAATCCCCGCTATCCCGACAGAAAAGAAGCTCAACGTGAAGAAGAGCCACGATTGCTTCGAGAATTGACGAATTCGGGCAGCGAGGAAGATCTGGACTGGTATCGCGTTTCTACGTCCAAAGTTAGCCTCAGAGAAAATTGTAGAGGAAAAACAGAATAATACAGCGTGGAATACAGAAGAACGAAGTTGGACAACCACGGAGACGCCGATAAAACGGCAGTATCACCGAAATGGTCCACAGCGTAATGCCAGATGAGCGCTACATTGTTGATGAAGGTCCCCAGGTCTATAAAGGCAAGCCAGATCACAGTATAGCTATCCAAGACACATGTTAGTACCAAGAAAAGCGAACCAATACTTAGAAAACGACGAACCGCAAGAGTCGAGTGTCCTTATACGAGGAAGTAAGATACTGAATGTACTGTTGCATACACACCCCAGTGACTAAGCCATTGACCAGCACGCCAACGACCAGCGGGCCAACGATGTCTCGAACGACCTGAAGGACCTCCGGAGTGAGAATAGCAGACATGGTGAACTAGGACAAGCAGTTGTGAAAGTCGCGTCCTTACTTATGCCCATCGCAACGCGTTCGCACATGGTCAGAACCCTAGTGGCACATTCATAAGACCCCGCCTCCAGGGACTTACACCATTGACTTGAGCGAAAGCGAAGACACCGCTCGGAGCCTCGAAGAACACGGCGAACAGACTTGGAGGTAGGTTGGAGGTAGTTTGAGGGGGACCCTGCAGGGCGGCTGCTAGACGCGGGGTGCGGCCCGGGACGGAGGATTTTCCGTCTTGCTCTCTTACCTTCAAGTGCAGAACGCCCAACTGGTGCTCTTTATGAAGCTCGCATCTTTTGTGATGGTATGAACGATGTTGTTACTCGTATTGCTTTATTGATACAGCCGCTATGGACGGGAGCCAATAAGTCGGTACCAGTAAATTGCCTTCAATTGCTCTCATGCTTCAAAGCCACTCGCTAAAATCTCCAGCGGGGCTATGTGTCATACAGGCGAAGCACGTCGCCCTGCCATAAGAAGACCAGGTGCCACGTCGAGGATCCACATACCCTGAGAACTCCGTTACACTCATACTCGTCCTTTCTGCCGTTTAATCATCGCCATCTGGACTCCATTCCCCACAATGCATCCTCTCCTTCTCCTCCTTGGAGGAACAGTCCTATTCTTGTTTTTCCGCCGTAGCAAGGGCTCCTTGATCTACCCTCCCGGACCCAAAGGCCTCCCGATACTCGGAAACCTGTTCGACATACCCACCGAGAAGCACTGGCTCAAGTTCACAGAATGGGGTCAGACGTTTGGTGATGTCGTCTTTCTTAACGTTCCCGGAGCGCCCATGGTCATCTTGAACTCGGCGAAAGCGACGAATGATCTCCTGGAGAAACGGTCGGCGAACTATTCAGATCGACCATGTAGGGGTATCTTTCCGCTGGCGTAGCGGTCGCACTGATACTTGGCCGCATCACAGACAGCACGCTTATTAACGACATGATGGGCTGGGACTTTAATGTTGTCTTTATCGGTTACTCAGAGCGCTGGCGGTACGCGATATCTTGTCGCCACCTTTCTGCAATTGTGCTCATATTGGCGCTAGGAAATATCGACGTTTGTTTCACCAGTCCTTCAACCAACGCGCTGTCGAAGACCACTTCCCAGTACAGATGGCAGCTGCCAGTATATTCTTGAAGAACCTTTTGGATAAACCACAAGACTTTGCTTCTCATGCGCATCAGTACGTCCTTTCTCTGAATCTCGTCAGGCATGCTCACATTGTACAAAGGTTTTCTGGGTCCATTATCCTGCGTCTGATATACGGATACGACGTGAAGTATAAGCACGAGTCGTATGTCGCGCTGGCGGAGGAAGCAACGAACCAACTCATAGAGGCTGCGACACCCGGGAAGTACTATGTCGACTTTCTACCTTTCCTCAAACATGTACCAGGTATATCCTTCACTACAACGTTTCGTTCGAGCTCACAAGTTTCGCACAAAACAGCTTGGATGCCTGGTGCTGGCTTCAAGCGGAAAGCCGCTGAATGGGCTAAGACGACGACAGCTTTGATTGAGACACCATGGCAGATGCTCATGCCCAAGATCGTGCGCATTTCGATTGTCACTTTACCGTTCCCGAAGATTTAACGTTAGTTCAGGCCGACGGTACGGCAGCATCGTGTTTCGTTACCGAACACTTGGCGCAGGTGAACGAAGGTGACGATCGGGACGACGTTGAGGCCATCAAGAATTGCGCGGCTATGATGTTCCTTGGTGGTGCAGATACTGTTAGTGGCCTCATTCTCCCGATACACTCTGCGAGTAACTGACGGACGTCCACTCAGACCTACTCAGCCGTCGCTTCATTCATCTTGGCAGCAGTGCTTTACCCGGAGGTGCAGAAGAAGGCCCAAGCAGAGTTGGACGCTGTCGTTGGAAAGAATCGGCTGCCAGATTTCAGCGATCGTCCTCATTTGCCGTACATTGAGGCTATACTTTCGGAAACGCTGAGGTGGAACCCAGCGTTACCGATGGGTTCGTCTATGTCGTTCTTTGCGTGGTGTGTATTAATCAAGGCGGATGTAGGCTTTGTTCATCGAAGCATCAAGGAAGACGCGTACAATGGACAATATATACCAGCAGGTCGGTAATCGGACTACTTGTGACATGGTGTTGTTCTAACTTTCCTGATCATAGGCAGCTACATGATTGGCAACGTTTGGTTCGTCAATTTGCAGTTCCTACAAATGTGGTGTACTTACATTTGATTATTCTCTAGGGCTATCCTGCGCAACGAAGTCGACTATCCAGAACCTGCCGAGTTCAAGCCTGAACGCTTCATCAAAGTCGAAGGAAAGGAACTTCCCCCCGATCCTGCTACCGTCGCAGCATTCGGTTTTGGTAGAAGGTACGGCGACCAAGTTATCAGCCAACCGTTTAACACCCTTCGTAGAATATGCCCTGGTCGCTATCTTGCTATCAACAACACATGGCTAGCGATAGCTTCATTCCTTTCTGTCTTCACTGCCGAACGAGCCTTGGACGACAATGACAAGGAAATCGTACCTGACGCCAACGCGTACAGCGATGGACACATCAGGTTCCTTCGTCATTTATTTTGCCGTCTTCATGTACTGACACGTTCGTTCAAGACATCCTTTACCTTTCAGATGCGTGATAACGCCACGTTCGGATGATGCAGCACGCCTTGTGAAAGTAGCAGCCGATAACATTAGCTCTCGTATTTGACCGTGATATATACCTAGCACATAGCCGATTCCATGCTCTATTCGTAGTAAGGAAATGCTTGTATGATTTACATATCTTCGGGCACGAAGATGTAGTAGCCGTCGTCGGTCTCCGTCAGGTGGTATACCGCATAACAAGTCCCTTCAAAGTACCCTTCGAAATTCTGCAACAGTATACCCTCTACTCGGAGAACTAGCGGACGACAATCGTGAGTTCCGCGAAATTCCCTAATAGCCTTAGCATGGTCACGGGAAGGCCAGGCATGCACAAGAAAAGTGATATGTTGTAGCGTGGGCCAGCGGTGCAATTGTCTGAAGAAGGAAGTTATCTGAAATGAATGAAAAGCTGAAGACGGTTTGAGGAAAGGAAAGCCTACTGCCAATGACGATCTAGGCGCGACTGGTATGTGAATCTCGCGAATGACAGGCCATCGATCAAGTAAGTCGGCGGTCCCACTGCTCATTTGCCAGATGTCTACACCCAGCCGGACGATTTTCAAGGACGCCGCATGGGCTCCTACCGCATGCATGACTTGCTGTTCGTTTAAATACAGCGTGTCAAAGGCGTAGGACCTTCCCACGAAGATCTCTTCAAGGCCAGAGTACGAATGTAAGTATCGGGCGCACCGGGGCGAGACGTTGGCGACGCGGATGATTTTGAAACGAACACCAAGGCCGGATATACTACCCCAGAATGATTCTGATATTTCTGTCACCGATGACGGTGCTAATGCAGTAAAGGACTGGAGGTGGCGGAAACGGTGGTGCACGTCCACTAGGCGGAAGGATCCGGATACTTTTAAAGATTGTACGGGAAACGACTCTGGCGCCGATGGCGGCACAATATCGCTCAGCGTGGGTTTCTCCTTCCCCAATCCGTGTATGATCAAGGACTGGAGAGAGGCGTTGTTTGTGAGGAGAGTGGACATGGACTGGAGATCCGAGGGAGTGTAGACGTGAATCTCTAGATGCGCCAATTGCGTCAAGGAAGTTAGGAATGAGGGAAGAGGGCTGAACCACAAGAGAGACAGGTGCGACAGTTTCGGAAGAAGCAGTGATGAAGGGAGAATACGCTCCACTAGGGCGCTTGTGTTCAAGTCATCCTTGGGGTCGGTGAAATCGGACAGCCTTGCCTCGCGTCAACAATTAATCCAGATCGGAACAGGAAAGACTGACCGTAGTTGCTCTACAGAATGGAGATGTGGAATCAAGCCTGCTAGTTCATTCCACATCGCTCGAACGGCATTCTGACCTCGTCCCTCCCAAACTTCTGCATCCGAAGATTTACCAGAACGAAGTCGGCGCAGCGGCTGTGTCCAAGGCCTAACGGGCGAATGGCTATCAAGAGGCTCCAGCGAAACAACTGGAAGATGCACATCAGGCTCTATCGCTAGCACCTTCACGCGCTCGAGGAGGGTCGCATGTGCGGCAACCGTGCGAAGCAAATCGGTGCGCGACTGCACCGCGGACACGAGAAGTTGACCATTGTCGGCCTTCCATGGAGGTGGATCCCCTGATTTCCAGGGTATCCTGACCGTGCTGAACATTCTGTCCTCAATGAAGGCGTTCCAAGAACGGCAGACCTGGCGCGCGCTTTTGAAATCGGCGACATTATGCACCTAAGGAGACGTGGTTACGCATGTCGTACAAGAAGACTGTAAGGATGCATTACCTGTGCGAATATTATATCCAGAAGCTCGAAAGGCAGGTCTATGTTGGACATGATGGGGCGAAGGAAAGGAAAGAGGGTTTCTTCTCGTAATGCAATCACGCTGCATCAATTGATTAAGATCTCCCTGTGCCGCCCACCAATGACTATGAAGGGAACGCACATGGCTGTGGCCTTGCTGTGAGCGCTCACTGAACTGCGCAGGTAACAGGCAGGTAGTGTTCCGTGAAGCTGTCCCGGCATTTACCGATAACTTCTTCTTACCCTCCATCACCACCTCGTTTCGTCTCATCTGACGCGTCGCGTTCCACATGCAAGCTGTCCCATCTACGCGTTCAAATACATTATGAACTCCTTTCCCGACCTTCCCGTCGATGTTGCTCGTCACATCCTGGAAATCGCTGCGCTGCACCATCGAAAATCAGCATGCCAACTTATATATGTATCAAAGGAAGTACGAAAATGGTGGGTGATATCAGACATCGCCATCCAATCTCTTATATTGAAATCCCGGCAGGATTGACCCTATCCTGTATCATACCGTCGTTCTAAAAAATAGCCACGCCCAGGACCTTTTCATCCAATCATGCTGTTACCGGTTGGCTAGAGATGCCGATTTCTACGCTAGGAACGTAAAGGTTCTTTATATACAGGGGACCACAACCTATCCCCGCGTCAGTTTCATCCTCTGGTACTGCGCCGGAGTTGACATATTGGCTCTCCGAGTCTGGGTCCCGGAGAAAAAAATACGGTTCCCTACCTTCATCAACGTCATCAACGCGAGACGTCTCTCGGTTCGCAACGAAAATTCCAGCCTACTGGAGTGTATCGCTCCCAATCTGACGCATCTACATCTCTCGCATGACTCTAATGTCGTCAATGGCATTGATTGGGCGCGCCTCTTTCAACTGTGGCCACATCTCACTCACATCCTCTTGGATATCATTGGCGCGCATGTTCGGGATTGGAATAAAGAATTGCTTGGCGAAGGGACCGTCTCCAAATTCAGAGACATCTTGAAGGCTGCGCCGCCATCATTCAAGGCTCTGATATTAGAGGTACTGGAGCATGGTTCCTCTCACAAGACATTCAGTGAGGGTGAGCTGGAGGCTGTGAGATTTGGGCAGGCGGGCGGATTTGACGTTGCAGCTGCAAACCTTATCAAGGCGATATCCGACAAGCGGTTCGTGTTCATCGTTCCCAACAACCGCTTCACGTATGTCAGTGGGCTGGTGTGCTATGAGTACACCCACAATCCCCTCCTCGACTGGGGCTATCGGGTCATCGGGGAATTGGACGCTTATGAAATGGCGGATCGTCACCTCAGCGCAGTAGGACTCTAAACTTTGTAGCAGACAAGTCTTGTGGTGCTCTATTATTACATGCCCAATAAAATGTGCACTGATTTCACTAGCCCTAGTTTTCACCTCCACATAAGAACTTTTCTATGAAGCAATGCCGTACAAAGTTGATTGTTGTCTGAAGCCAAGATTTTGCGAGAAAGTTCAAAACCAGACGCGAAGAGGGAATCCAAAGTAGCTCTGAGCTTTCTCGGACAGGAAATCCTAAAGTGAGGTGACACGTGTGGCGCAGCGAACACGTGGTGGTGCCGGCTGACTGCACAGCCACATCCAGTCCTTGCCTTTGAACCTCCATGACCCAACTACCCGAGAAGCCGCAGACGACGCGGCGCACAACCGTGGAGGATGTCTCCGACGATGGCGACGATGAGCACGAAGAGGAGGAGGACGAGTCAGATGCTGACGACGAGAAGGAACAGCTTCTGCGCAGACGGCGCCAGCAGTACCCTATTGATCCGCGCTTCCACCAGCCGACGCCAGCGCCATGGAAGCGTGTAGCTCTGCTCGCATTTGTCGCTATCATGTTTTGGCTCGCCTTTTCTATGCGCAAGAGGGCTTGGGAGAGGAAGAATAAGGTTATTTTTGCTAAACGGTATGTGGTATCTCGGTTTGTCTACGTACTGTCTGACGGGCGAGCAAGGTACTCGGAACAGTTCAAATTCAGGCCGGCAGCTAGCCCTGTCATAACGGAGGAGCTCAAGGGCGGTGGAAAGAAGATACGCGGCGCGTTACCAACCCCCGTAATGCCGGAGCCAACACCGGAGAAGAGGAAAAAGAGAAACCCAAAGAGGAAGGGGAAGGGGAAGAAGAGTGGAAAGTAGACGCGCATTGTGAGTCGTTTCTCTGTTGTTGGTCGGTTACTCATAGCCATCCCAGATTTACTGTATACCTTACGGACTCTGTTTACTTAATGAGATTTACTCACTTTTATTGGATGCATGGCCCCTCGAATTGAGACTTGAATGCTACAGATATGCGCACTGGTATCCCTATTTTGAACAGTTCTGTCAGTTCATCCTTCTGAATATCGCCCATCCTAACGCCTTGACAGTGTAAAGCTTTGGTATACCTGTCCTTCTCTGCGATAATCAAACAAAGAAACGCGCGCCCTTTCGACGTATTGTTGGCACTGGCCGCGCACTCCTTTAGGTTAATCTCTGATTGTCTGGTTATGACCGGCGCACATCGCGTATGTAAGTCATGGTTCTCTTCCATTCCTCAAATATCTCTAATGGAGCACAATAGCTTCCGCGCTAGAAACAGGACTTTCCTCTATCATCTTGCTTCAGCTCTCGCGTCAAGATTCGCTGGTATGCGCCAAAGTTATTGCTGGTGTCATACTTACGTCGCCCCGTAGACTTTCGCGAATGTTGTAGATATATCATTACATTATGGGTATCAGCCATGCTTTATATCGACTTCTCGTACTCCAGTGCCCGCTTCAAACCAGTTTCTAACATGGCTTTGATCTCGTCGGTGGCCACTGGCAGGGGAGACCGCGGAACGCCGCCCAAACCCTCCTGAATGTATTTGTCCAACGCGTACTTGGTGCCTCCGATACCCGCTTTCACGATGGCCCAGTCCGCTTCGGAAACTATACGACAGTAAGCTTTAGTTCCCTCGATAAGACTGGCGACTTACCAATATCCTGCAGCTCTAACGCCTTGTTCATTTCATCCACACCACCGGTCTTCAGCGCGTGCACGCTAGCCTTGTATAAAGCCACAATCGTTTTCGGGATAACATTACCGGTGCCGGTTATGCACCCATTCTGCCGGCTAACGAGTGCTGGGAGAAGGTAATCCGCGAAGCCTGGCAAAACGAAGAATTTAGTCGGATGGCGCTTTTTATACGCTTCTGATTGCGTGTACGCCGATAGTCGGTGGCCTTTGCCGATGCCTGCACAGGTGAGCTGGTCATGGTATCAGCTCATGGGACTGTTCCCTGGATGAATACACAGATGTTACCTTGGCCCCAAAGCAATTCTGGTGCTCGGCAAGCTCGCACAGGAAATCGGAATCAAAATCGATGCCAGCTGCAGCCCCCCTATGTCGCGATCAGCCACGGTCGTCCTACGGAGTGGGCTAAAGCACGTACGGGAAGTTGTAGATCATGACCGGGATCGGACTCTTATCCAGTACCTCGAGGAAGTACGATTTCAGCGCCTTCTTATCGCGGCCCACTGCAAAGCTGAAGTATCCCGGTGATATGGTGATGGCATAATCCGCGCCAGCGTCCTTGGCTTCGAAACATAGCCTGACGGTCTCTTTGGCGGAGCCGGTTCCGGTACCGACGAGGAGAGGAACGTGGGTGAAGCCGTTCTTGTCGAGCGCTTCGCGGGAGGCGCGGATGATGCTGGTCCGTTCTTTATCGGAGAGATGGGACGCTGCGGGTTGGGTTGGGCGGGTGAGATGTCTGATGATATATCGTCGCGATGCAGGCTGCTGACCTTCGCCGTTAGTTCCTAGGAGGACGATGCCCATATCGGCGGCGGCGAGGCGCGCGACCTGCGTTTGGATCGCCTCGTAATCGACCTCTTCTGAGCCGGCTTTGAAGGGCGTGATCAGTGGGCAGTAGCTGCGATCGTATTTGTCAATCGGAGGGATACGGGGGAGTGTCGGTGCACGTACACGCCATCGATGAACGGTCTTTGCGGAGCCATCGTGTCTAGTGGGTGGTGGAGGAGAGAGGACGTGGACGTGTACGCTCGGACGGGACGGAGTGTGCTGACAGTGCAGAAGCAAAGGTCACGATCAGGTGGGGTATTTAGATGCCCGATCCTTTTCCGTCCATAGCCGCCGCTAGGCGCCACCGGGAACCGGGCCGCGAGGGAGGGGACGTTTAAATCCCGTGTTTGGAGGTCGTTTATTCCGCCTGCGACGGATACGAGATTGCGAATTTGTACTCGAAAAAGCTCGCATCATGGTCGAAACGAAGAAGAATATCCGCGCCGTATTGCATGGGCCGAGAAAGTTGGAGATTGTACGTCACATATGCTTTCGCATCATATCTGCGGGACTAACGAGTATGTAGGAGGAAAGTGAGATCGGGTTGCCTGGGCCGGGGGAAGCGCAGGTGTCTATTCAGGCGACGGGGTTGTGCGGGTCTGATTGTGCGTGGATTCCCATTACCTCAATAGCGTTCTATTTCTGATTTGCATCACGACAACATAGTGCACTATTACCTACATGCGAGGAACGGGAGCTTTGTGCATGAGAAGCCGGCGGTGTTGGGGCATGAAGCGGCTGGGGTTGTGGTGCGTACCATGGCTGTTGATATAGATCATGGAGCTTATGGTGTGAATGTAGACGGCGGTTGGAAAAGGTGTGGAGAATGTCAAGGTGGGCGATCGTGTTGCGGTTGAGGCGGGGATTCAGTGCGGGTTCTGCCGGTATTGTAAAATGGGCAAGTATAACCTCTGTCCTGATAGTGAGTTCTCTTCACACGCGCGTTCCATATGTACACGGGGTGTTGACCATGCCTTGTACAGTGCGGTACTGCTCCTCGGCCAAGTCGAACCCTATCCTCGATGGGACGCTTCAATCGTTCATTAACCATCCCGTTCGTATATATTCCTCCTTCCTTCCCCTTCATACCCCATCTCTAATCGATCCCAGGCCCGGCTTCTACACATCATGCCCGCGAACTGCAGCTACGAACAGGCATCCATCGTCGAGCCGCTCTCCGTCGCGCTGCACGCGTCCCGGCGCGCGCCCGCCTCTGCGGGCCAATCCGTGCTGGTCTGTGGCGCCGGGCCGATGGGGATCCTGCAGTGCGCTGTGGCGAAGGCGCAGGGCGCGGCGCGGGTGCTGGTGGTGGATATTGATAAGGAGAGGGTGGGGTTTGCGACTGGGGAGGGGTTTGCGACGATGGGGTGTGTGCTGGAGAGGGGGAAGGGGAGGGTAGGTGGGGAGGAGGGGTTGGAGAGGGCGAAGGAGCAGGCGGGGGTGTTGGTTGGTATGCTTGGGGCGGGGAGTGATGGGTTTGATGTTGTGTATGAGTGTTCGGGGGTGGAGAGTTGTGTGCAGATGGGGATTTATGTGGGTTTTTTGTTTTTTTGTTGGGGGAGAGTATGGGCTGATGAGTGTGTGTGTGTGATTTATAGGCCGCTCGTCCGTCTGGGAAAGTGGCGGTTATTGGGATGGGTGCTACTGTTGCGACGCTGTGAGTTGACTTTTCCGTGTTGGTTGTGTTTTTGCTCATGGTTGTGTTTAGACCGCTCGCTGCCGCTGCGTTCCGCGAAGTGGATATTGTTGGTGTTATGCGCTTTTGGTATGTACATCATATTATCTTCAAGCGTATGGTTTACTGAGGTTCCGCCAAAGTAATACGTACGCCGAGGCCCTAGCGATGTTTGAAGGCAATCGGCTTCCTGGGCTAGACAAGCTGGTTACTGCAAGGTATCCGCTGGCAAAGACGAAGGAGGCGTTTGAGACGCTGGCGCGTGGAAAGGATGAACAAGGGAATATGATGATGAAGATTATGGTTGGCGCGTATTAGAGGTTACTAAGAAATTGTACATTTGTATAATGCGATTCTGATATTATTCTTTACAGTCATTCATGAGAAACAGAATTGTGGCGCAAGTAAACACCATCCCGAACCGCGCTCACCCTAAGTCCGCCCTATCGTAATTATCGCAAAGGCTAGACCGCGGGATAAGCGATCTGGCGTCTATACGTGTTACAAGCCGTCATGGGGCCGCCACTCATATCCGTGCACAGGGGCAATAGCCGTCCATAGCCGCCGGACCGAAACCGCCATCCTCTTAAACTGACGCGGGGCGTGTCTCTTCCTCCCATCTAATAATCTCTCTACGATGTCGAACGCTACTCTGACTGGAGGCCTGCAGTCCGCCTCTGCGGACCTGATCAAGAAGATCGAGACGTTCTATGTGCGCCCGCGCTGGCTGTTTGTGCGCGTGGAGACGGAGCGGGGCGTCGTTGGGTGGGGCGAGGCGACGCTTGAAGGTACGTTCCATTTATTTCCTTGGACCGACGAAGAGGGGTTTACTGATGGTGGTGGTGATGTGTTCTAGGCCACACGGACGCGGTGGAAGGCGCGTTTGTGGATATCAAGGAGCGCTTCGTGG
>QLPD01009001.1:0-10101 GCA_003314085.1 Hymenopellis raphanipes
CTGATACGATCTTGTATGATGAGCTCAAGTACATGCTCTTGGTGAAAAGTGAACTTGAAGCGGCTAGCAAGGACTGCTGCGATGAACGGGTGAAGAGTGGTTATAACTCTCGTTTTCCCTGACTCGCATAATGCCCCTGAAGCAGTACGAAAATGTAGGCCTTTGTCGAAAAAGAGTGTATAGACGTACTCGTCTGAGGAAGGTATCACCTTGAAGATCATAAATACAAGTTTACCACGCTTGACCGCGCTCACCTTGTCAAACAGCACGCGTTGATGTGTACCGGCCTTGTAATTGTCCCAAAATAGCGTTTCTACCCCCCCAATGGTATCGAAGGCCGAAAGGAGGGCGCACTGTCCAGTGCAGAGCGATTGGAAGACATTGGCACGAGCTGAAAGATTTTTGAAGACAACTCAGGCTGTGGTAAGACAAAACAAACCAGTAACTTGAAATGACTTATTAGTTTTCCCTAGCGAGTTGGCGGCGAGTCGCTTCAACCCCATGTGGTACTCCAGGCTGTCCAACTCGAGACCGTTACTAGCAGCTACTAGAGAACGAAGGGAAGTTGACATACTTACCCATTGAATATTTATTGCTTCGCATATCGGGGGTTGGGTGATGACCTCCTGGTGTTCGTCGATGTACATCTCTGCTAAATTGATGGGTTCCATGATGGAAGAGTCCAGGAAGAGTCTGAGAGGAGTTCAGACGTTCAACTCCTTTTGAGGAAGTTGTTTGGAACAGTATCGGCTGGCAAAGCCTGTAGCACAGCCACTAGACGTTGTTGAATACCGCCACGATGAGCTCGCCGAAGCGCCCTGCGTCTCCATCTCCGGGCTCTGATTCCAAACGGGTCAAACTTTCAGATTCAGAGCGAGTTCAAGGCGCTGTGCCCGTCGACCCGGACAACGCCCTTGGAAAACGGAACGAGCTCGACCCGGTTCCAGGTGGTGACATTGGCAATCTGCCCAGCGAGGAGGGTGCGGTCACTGGCGAGTCCTCAAAGGGAGACGCACGCGTCCGCGTTCTGGGCGACGACGACGACGGCGGCGATGTGTCAATGGGCGAGGAAGAGGGCGAGTCTGCCGACGAAGGCGACGATGAAGACCCAGCTCAGCTCGAGGCTACGCGTCAGCGGCTCGAAGAGCAGGCGCGCAAATATCTCGCGGCTCAGACTCATGAAGTCATTATCCCCTCATACTCTGCCTGGTTCGACATGGCCAAGATCAATGCTGTCGAGCGAAGGGCGCTTCCAGAGTTTTTCAACTCTCGCAACCGTTCAAAAACACCGGCCATCTACAAGGATTACCGGGACTTTATGATAAACACATACCGACTGCGGCCTATGGAATATCTCACCGTCACCGCTTGTCGTAGAAATCTAGCTGGAGACGTTTGCGCCATTATGAGAGTGCATGCGTTCCTCGAGCAGTGGGGTCTAATAAATTACCAGGTCAGTGGCTTGCTACACCCGCTATCTATTCTCTCATACTACTTAGATCGACCCGGACACGCGCCCAGCTGCCCTTGTGCCACCTTTCACTGGCCATTTCCGCGTCATTCTCGACACCCCGCGCGGTCTCCAATCTCTACATCCTGGCACACGCCCTTCAAATCCTGGCGCGGCCGCCGTCAACGGTGCACAGAAATCATCTGGTGCTCCCACCTCTGCCTCTCTTGAACTCCGTTCCTCCATATACCAAACTACATCCAAAGCCAGTCGGCCAATTAGTGCCTCTGAAGCCAAGGAACTTGCCAATGGCGCGAACGGTACCACCATGCCTGCTAGCGGCCTCTACTCATGCAATACTTGTGGTTCAGACTGCACTCAACTACGATACAGCTCCCTCAAGGAAAAAAAATTCCAGCTGTGTGGACCCTGCTATTTGGACGGTCGTTTCCCGTCAACTATGTTCAGCGGTGACTTTGTCAAGCTGACTAGCAATACCCCATCAACAGAGGGCGACACATGGTCAGACCAAGAGGTCTTGGCGTTACTGGAGGGTGTTGAAATGTTCGATGACGAGTGGACCAAAATCGAAGAGCACGTCGTGACAAAGACGGCTCAGCAGTGCATTCGGAAGTTCTTGGAGCTACCCATCGAGGACGCGTACTTAAACACTGAAGGTTCTATGGGTCCACTGCGCTTCGGGCGCGTTCCATTCGAGCAAGCTGACAACCCGGTCATGAGTGTCGTCGCATTCTTGGCGGGTGTCGTTAGCCCTGGTGTCGCTTCCGAGGCTGCGAAAACTGCTTTACATGAGCTGACGGACAACAATGTGAAGGCGGAGAAGGAGGACGACAAAATGGAGGAAGACCGGCCAGCTGCAGAGGGATCGGAGAGTGGAAAGCAGCCTTCAAAGACTATCCCTCATTCCCAGGTCGTCCGCGCCGCCGACCTGGCTCTCAAGTCTTCCGCCAAAGCCGCCACCGCCCTCGCCGAGGCCGAGGAGGCCCAAATCCGGTCGACGCTCGCGAACATGATCAAGCTGACGTTGACGAAACTCGAGCTCAAGATGTCCCAGTTTGAGGAACTAGAGGAGATTTTGGAGGACGAGAGGAAGGGTATCGAGAGTCAACGGATAGCATTGGTGCAGGAGCGGGCGAACATGAAAAGGACGATGGAGAGTTTAAAAGCACAGATGGGCGCAAATATTGGGCCTATTCAGTTTGGGACTACCGGGCAAGGCACAGTCGTGAACGAAGTACAGCCAACTACATCTCTGGAAGGTAGTATGGGGCCAGTGGAGGACGCAAGTATGTTACAGCTGACTTAGATTCGTTTTTAATGTTTGATTTCGTTTTCTTCTTGTATTTTATATCTACTTGTAACTTGGTATAAGAGTGTGTTCGTAGAGGTGTACTTGAACTGTTGACGCTTTCATGTACACATCGGATGGAATGGACGAAACGCGCCCAATCTTATGCTTAATTCAAGAACGCGAATCGTCAACGACGCGTCGCACATAGTGAGTCGTATAGCAAGTAGATCCCTGGATTGTCGCTGCCCTTGCTCACAGGAGAAATACAAACAATCCATTCTGAATAATATAGTGTATGTAGGTAGATTACAGCTTGGCCTTTGCGCCCTGCGAGCAGAATGAATGGACGAATGAACGCGACAAGATGGAATGCAAACCTTCAAAACACCGTCAAGCTTGGTGGCGAGCATAATGTTGCCTTTTGTCTTGAGCTTGCCAGACATGAAGGCTTTCTGACCGCTTGTCTGCGGATAGGGTCAGTTACCCGAGCGAGTGAGTGAGTGGCGCCGAAACACGCGCCTTTCCGTTGGCCAGGTCGGTGAGCGTCTCGTCCGAGAGGGTGATGACAATGTCCGGCTTGGTGGGCGACGGGCCCTTTGTCACCTCGCCCTTCTTCTTCAGGTCAATCGTCCAGCTCTCCTTCTTGCCCTCCTCGTTCGTCACGGCGAGCTCGAATATGCCGTTCGTCTAGCCCGCATATGAATGAATGAATGAATGGTGAGACGAGGGGCGGGGCCACACCCACCTTTTTGATCTGCGCCTTCTTCTCGTCCTCGCTGTATGCAGCGAACGCGGTGCCTAGGGCAGCGATGAATTCGGAGGACTATATAAAGCTAGTGAGAATGGAGATGGCGGGTAGTAGACGAGCAACGCGCCTTGAAGCCGTCAACTTTGAGGTCGGACATGGTCGTGTGCAAGAGATGGGAAGGTGGTGGTAGGAGAACAAGTTGAGCGTTGCGTTATTTGGGGCCACATCGTCCGACGGCAAGTAATCTGTCCGTGGGGATCATTCACATGCCAAAGGTTACTTGCCTCATCATGAACCGGTTACTTGATGTCCAAACGGCCCACGGCGTCCCACTCTGTGTTACTCTGGTATGTTGCTAGTACTAGCAGTAGCATTGAGATCACTTAAACGTGTAAATCTCTTGTGCTGCATCCCAGAGAGAATGTCGGTACATTTACAAGTTGTCACTGTCAGATCGCACCGTCCTGTTACTCCCGCTCGAGATCACAGAAAAGATTAACTGTATTATCCGTGTAATAAGCGATAGTGAGTGGGGACCGACCATACGTGTGCCATAGACAAAGAAAAAAAGATAAAATACGGTAAATATACATCATGCAAAGTGTCGTGTCGGCTCAAAATATGCCTCCAAATAACCCTCTATTGCGCCTCTGCGCTGGTTGAGGATCTGCTCGTAACGTGGACAAGCTGTTAAGCTGCTTCATAACCTTAGGCACGGATCAAAATCGATCCAACAAGACAGTGATTGTTTCGGCTTACCTCCTCTAGCTTGTCCTTTCTCTGTTGTAAATCTAGGTGTCGCCGCACAGAGGGGTTCTCCCGCGCAAATTCAATAATCTCGCGTCGATCCAAATCATAGAGCAACCGGGTATCGATTTCACGAGGGAACTAGGACCCATGAGTTTGAGGATTGTGGTGCAGTCAAGGGAACACCCACCTGATAGAAGAACTGGTCGAGAAGCTCGATGTTGATGAACATTGCGGAGGTGTATGCCAGTTTGTCCGCGACGACGTTGAGGAAGGCTTCAGGGCAAAGAACATCATTTTCGGGTCCTGCGCGACAGCGTTTTGACCGTAAAGCTGTCAGGCGAAGTTTCAAGATGTTCAGTCTATCGCTGTATAGGAGGGCATGGCGAGCTGTGTGTGTATTAGAGGACATAGCTAGAATTATGCTGGGCCACGTACCGTCTAAAATTTGTGCTGTGGGATATTTATACGACTCGGGCAGCGGGGCAGGTTCTTCATCAGCCTCTTTTGGGCGCGCCTTGCGCTCCTTGTCCTCCTTTTCCAATGTCTTCACATAGCCGATAAGACCACCTAGTCGTCGACTTCCACCGACCTTCTTCCTGATATCCTTCAACTTGGTTTCACACATAGTGACCTCCTTCTCGAACAGATCAATGGCCCTCTGCCGTCCAAGCTCCCACTCCCGATCATCAACTTCGACCTCATACTTGTAAGGTTTGATGCAGTTCTCCACCTGGTCCGACGTGAGACCAATACGATCCCGAAGGATCATATGCGAGAACTCAATCAAGCGTTCTGCGGCCTTCGGATGATAGTTGAAAGGCTCTCCAGACGCTATCGAGTCGATCAAGGCCCGTAAGCCATCTGCAACAAGAAGTGTAGAATCTCTCCCAACACCAGACTTGGTCAACAGCGAGGAAGCAGCTTCAAGTTTGTGTCTCCAGACCGGATCGACATCTTCGGGTTTTACTCGTGGATCAGCAGCTATGTCCCCAAGTTCATGAGCGCGCTTGTCGAGCCAGTACAGCTGTTCGAGTACATCCATTACTTTGTCATCCAACATTGCCTTCAGCTTCTCGCGGATGACTGGACGACGGAATTGCGCAACCGCTTCCTTGAATCGCAACTTCAAAGCATCCATCGTCTCTGCAACATATGACTCTGCACTGATTCTGCGATCGTTGTATTGCACCTTGAACTGGTACGTTGCCTCTTCCAGCTCAAGTTGGACAGCGTTCGTTATGCCATGAAGCGAGGATGCCATCGAGGACTCGAGAACTTCCATCAACCGGCGACGGAGTGTGTCCGTTCCAACCATCAACGCGCTTGAATTACCGAACACAGCGCGATTGGCAGCAAAGAAGTCGTTTTCTGCTCTGCGAACGACAGCACCCTGTTTCGCACCCGATGCCTTCGCAACCACGCCGACATATCCTAGATGAAGAGGGTATCGGTTACCAGCCAGTACGGACGCTCCTTGCTCGGGAGGAACTAAATCCATTTTGGTAATAACACCGATGGTGCGCAGACCTAGAGGATCAACCTTGCGGCTCGCACGTAATGCTGGGGAATTTGCCAAATCGACATCGGCAGCACAGACAGCGAGAATAATATTTGGCTCGCGAATATACCTGTCGCAAAGAGACGCAATCTTCTCCTTGAGAGTCTCTGGCTGGTCCAAAGATGCAATCTGGACGTATCCAGGGAGGTCGATCAAGGTGAGGTCGGGGACATTGGGAGAATAAATCCGGAGGTCGATTGGTTCGTTCGAGACGGCTTCTTCCGCGGGAACGGCGAGATTGAGGTCGGTGAGGGTACGTTGGATCACAGAGAAATCTTTGATCTTGCCCAGACCGAGATTCGGGAACTCTCCATATTCTTCGGGGGACTTGCCGGCTGGTGTAGGTGTATGTACCAACGTTAATTCGATCGGTCGGCGCGTAACCATGTTGTTGCCTCTACAAGAGTTGTTAGAGATACACGTCAGTAAAGGGCAGAGCAACGTACTTGGGCAAAAACTCGTGTCCAACAATGGATTCGAGAACGGAACTCTTTCCAGAACTCTGGCTTCCAATGACCACGATGCTGGGCAGTTTAAGGGTATCGCTTTGGTCGATGCTTAACAACATGGTCCGGATTTCAATCAATTTGCGCGTCAAATGCATGAGGCCGTTCTGGCGAACGTCGAGAGTAGAAGCCGAGTCGTTCTGAGGCTCAGAAGGCGAGGACATGGTTGCAGCGACCAAGGCGGCGACGGCTGCTTCGTCTGTAGGCGGTTTCCCACCAGACTTTCCCTCACCACCATCTTCACTTCCTTTGCCGCCTTCCTTGCCCTTCTTCCTATTACTGAAAAGGCCCTGAAAGAACTTTTTTGCACCAATGTCGGGGACTTCTGGTAAGTGGACCTCAGCAACGCGTTCCTTGAGTGCTTTGACGCCGTCCGAAGCAGTGTCAAAGGCATCAGTAACAGTGTCCTTTGCGCTGTCTATCCATCCCTGCGACGTCTTTCTCAACTCTTGAGACGATCTTCATTAATTTATGCCGAACACATACGCGTAGGATGCCGCACCTTCAAACTTGTAATTTGCATACCCAAAGCCGCCAGCGCCAATGGTAGCACCTGCTATAGGTACTCGGAAAGCCCTGGCCACGAAACGGGGTATTGACGAGTAGGAGATGGCCCGAACATGCATGCGCCGAAGGTTGGCAAATGGATTGGCATTATAACGATGCCGTAGCGATCCCGAGGCGAAGAACGTCGTGAACTGGCGGTGAAGAGGTCGGGCGTGCTGGGCAGCCCGTCGGGAGGCGTTCAAGCCATAGGTTACTGTCTTTTGCGCCTTCAATACCGAGGTCAGTGGTCGCCGTGTTGAGAGCATTCCGGCAAGTGACAAATTCTGTTGCCGTCGTGCTTTCGACCAAATTCAGGTCACCTGTTTTTGGCGACGATCCGTCCAAATATAGGTACTTTCGCCTTTAAACACGAACCACGATGAAGCTCAAAGCTCTGGCTCCCTCCGTCCCGCAGAATGTCGCTGAAGAATTGGAAAAAATCGGTATCACAACTGAAACAGACCTTTTGTTCCGCGAGACAGCCCTCGAAATATTTCAGAAATTACCCCAGGGAACGATTAGTCTCAAAGACCTCAAGAGCCTTATTTTGCGCGTTACTGAGTTATGTGCTGCTCCTGGTGTCGTATCTTCAGACATCCCTCCAATACGCAATACACCTCTTTCCTCCGGACTATCATCTCTCGACAGACTAACCGACTGTTTCGTCGGTTTGCCCGTTGTTGAAATTTCTGGCGAGGTTGCCTCAGGCAAAACTGTGAGCATACCTAGCTCATCTTGACTGCCTCTTTAAATTTCGCGGAGTCTCTAGCTCTCAATCTTGCCCTGCGTCTTCTCGCAACAGATCCCAATTCCGTCGTTCTTTGGATTGACACTCGAGGAAACTTTTCTGCGGAAAGAGCCGTGGCTGTTGTTTCCGAATTAAATTTACAGGTCCTTTCTTATCTACCATGTTTCTTGTTACGCTCACGAAACTACATAGACTCCGGATGTCTTTGACCGTCTTCGTGTATCAACAGCTCTGGAATTGGATGCTGTCTACGGGGTCCTTTGGTCTCTACAACTGGGCGCAGGAAACGAGGTCAAATGTATCATCATTGACAACATAACTTCTCTTCTTAGCTCGTACTTCAGCCCGACATCTGCTCAAGGACACGCGATTATGACCGGTTTCATGAGACATTTACGTGAACTAGCACATCAGCGCTCCTTAACTATTCTGGCATGTATCCTAATTGTACACTTTGGTTATGACACGCTCATGTTGAATAGGTGGTCAATAATTCAACTCCTCTTCGTGAAAGTACTTCAAGTTCTATTTTACCTTGGACAACAAGAAAGCCAGCCTTAGGTCCTTCATTTGCGTTTCAAAGCGACTGTACGCTTTGGCTCTCGAATCAAGAGCAAGAGGCGGAGAGTATACATTACGCTGAGATCTTGTATTCTCGCTCTATGGTATGCGCTTCTTCCCATACTTCCCCGACCTTCTGACCCGTCTTCTAAGGCTTCGAATACATACTGTTCTTTCAAAATACGCAACGGTGCTTTATTTGAGATCGTTTGAGCTATACTCTAGCTCTCACAGCGCCTTCTCCATCCCGATCACCTCCTCCAACGCGCCATAATGCTTATTGATGGTCAGGCTATCCCATGTCACCCGTTTCAACGGAGACCGAACCACCGTGTCACCGTACTGGAAATTTCTTGACACGACACTCTTAACACCGCCGATTCCACCAATTTTTTGGATGGCCCAATCCGCGTGTCCCAACTTCGCCTGCAATGCCATGGCCTCTTCCAGCTTTCCGTCCTTGAACAACTGCCACAGCTTTCCATGCAGTCCGGGAACGATGTTCACCAATGCGGTTATGGCTCCCGCACTCCCAGACATGAGGCCGTGCACGAAAAAGTCACTTCGGCCTGCAAAGACTGCAAATTCGGAGGGCTTAAATGTGGACGCGAGACGCTGGAGTTTTCCGATGTTCCCGCACGAGAGTTTGGTGCCGACAATGTTGGGGTGTTGGGCGAGAGTGGCGATGGTGTCCGAGTCAAGATCTTGGCCGGCAGTGACGACGGGGAAATTGTAGATCATCGTGGGTATGGGAGATGCATCGGCAACCTGGAATGTGTTGTCGGTCTATGTTAGCTTACTATCCTCTCGCGACAGCGAAGACTAACTTCGGTGTGGAATTTGATGACATTGTCGACCGTCATCTGTGGAGGCCAGGTTGACGGCGTGAGAACAAGCACATGTGTAGCGCCCGCGTCTTTCGCGTCGATACACAATTGTACGGTTTCCCTTGTAGATTGTGCTCCTGTGCCGGCGATAACCACAACATTCTGAAATCCGTTCGCGTCGAGAGTTTCGCGTGTCAACTTGATGGCTTCTTTGCGCTCAGTTTGCGAAAGAAATTGGGCTTCGCCATTACTTCCTTGGACGAGGATTCCAGTAACGCCACCCTATGACACCTTTGTCAACTGATTGAGATGGATTAGAAGCGATCGTACCTTGGCCAGGCGGAGGATGTGCGATTGAATTGCGGGAACGTCAAAGTCCTCTGTTTCTGTCATGAAGAGGACAGCTGGGACATAGTATCCTGGAGGTGGTGGGGTAGACATGATTGTTCAAAATGAAGCCAGTGTCGCGAGGGTTAATCATTTGCCTAAGGCGCCGGCCCGCCGGAATTTCGGGCCTGGAACTACTCCGATCTGTACTGTCTTTTTGTCTACCTTACCGTCTCAACTCGAGTGCGCAGAGTCATATATTCAGGCGGCTCGTCACCACTGCGGAATCGATAGCGCGATTTCCTGACTCTGAAGGATGGACTCGGACTTTCGAACCAGGATCTTGGGGGACGTGATTGAGAACCACCAAGATGCGTGCATTATATGGCAGCGCAGGATTACGCGTCCAGTGGTTGACACGAAAGCTGTTGGGTTGCACGTCGACGATTAATGATCGATTCTTTCTACTATGATGAAGAGGTACAGTATCGCGGCGGCGCATCCATCTCACTCCAGTACACCCGCCGCGTTCCAGCGTTGGAGTCTATATTTGGCCACAGTCGTATGATGTACTACATCCTTGGTGATGGAAAATCATTGTGCAGTTGCTGTACATGTCTTCCTTGACAATCGGGACTCGTATTCGTTGGAACTCTAGGCTTTCGACGCGTCTCGTTGAAAAAAAGGGTTTGACATGCGCAGCCTGGAGCGTGGCCGTCGATGAAAGAACACATTATCGTGAGTCCCTTTGCCTTCTTTCTCCAGACT
>QLPD01009002.1:0-14413 GCA_003314085.1 Hymenopellis raphanipes
ACAGATTAAATGGAACCCCATCAAGTACTTCAATAACAAGATCGTGTGCGATCTTATTGAAGAACGACGACCACCTGGAATCTTCGCCGCTCTCAATGACGCTTGCGCTACTGCTCATGCCGACCCGTCCGCGGCAGACAACAGCTTTGTTCAGCGGACATCCATGCTTTCATCCAATCCTCACTTCGAAGCGCGCGGTGCTCAATTCTTGGTCCGCCATTATGCCGGTGACGTCATGTACAATATTTCTGGGATGACGGACAAGAATAAGGACGCTCTCGTCAAAGATCTCTTCGACCTCATCGGCAGCAGTGGCAATCAATTCCTCCAGAAGCTATTCCCGGAAAGACCAGATCCCAACAGCAAGAAGCGACCGCCCACGGCTGGCGATAGGATTAAGGTATGTCACTCGAAAAATTATCTCTCATGGCAAGATCTAATTTAGAACAGTCTTCTGCTGGAGCTTTGGTAGATAACCTCATGAAATCCCAACCGTCGTACATTCGGACCATCAAGCCCAACCAGAATCGTAGTTCTTCCGAATATGACGTCAAGGCCATTCTCCATCAAATCAAGTATCTTGGATTACAGGAGAATATTCGCGTTCGTCGTGCAGGCTTCGCGTACCGCAACACGTTTGAGAAAATGGTGGAACGGTTCTACCTGCTCTCGCCTAACACGTCCTATGCCGGAGAATATACTTGGAATGGGGACCCGAAGTCTGGATGTGAACAGATCTTGAAGGATACCGGTATTGCCAAAGAGGAGTGGCAGATGGGAGTCACGAAGGCATTCATCAAGAACCCAGAAACGGTACGGAGAACTGTTTCATTTGGGTTCACCTGTTCACACCCGACTAGCTTTTCGCTCTGGAGACGATGCGAGACAAGTATTGGCATAACATGGCGGGTCGCATACAACGTGCCTGGCGGAACTACATGCGATACAAGCATGAATGTGCCCGGCGGATTCAACGCTTCTGGAAGAACAACAAAGAGGGTCTCGCGTATGCTCAAGTCCGCGATTATGGTCACACTATTCTCGGTGGTCGCAAAGAACGACGAAGATTCAGTCTTCTCAGTTATCGACGGTTCATGGGCGACTATCTCAATGTAAACGGCAAGAGTGCATTAGGATTAGAGGTGGCAGGGCCTTGTGGCATTGGAGGTTCGTTGAAGTCATGCGTTTTTGTATGCTGAACAAACCTTCTTTCAGGCGATGAAGTTACCTTCAGTGGTAGGATTCAAATCCTGATCTCGAAGTTGGGCCGATCTAGTAAACCCAGTCCGCGTTTCATTGTTGTGGTACGCCTCGCCTTGATCAGAATTCTTCACGTCCTCATTGTAATTCCATAGACTCAAAAGGCCGTGCATATAGTCAGCTTAAATGTGAAGGATGGCCGATCAAGTTATCTTTGTGATCGCAAGATACCGCTGGTGACAATCAAGAGCATCGGAATGTCCAATCTTCGAGATGATTGGATGGTAAGTGCGGCTTAGCAATCTGTTAACGATCTGTCGTTCTAATATCTTGATCAGTGCTTGAACACTAGTGCCTCAGAAGAAGGTGATCCCGTTTTCAGCTGTTACTTCAAGACGGAGTTGGCCGCCAATCTCATGCAACTCAGCCACGGTAGTATCACTTTGAATGTTGGAGCTAGGTTATTCATTCTGGCGTCCCTTCTGTTAAGTATTCTAACATACTTCAATCTAGCCTTGATTACGCAAAGAAGAAAGAGAAACGCGCTCAAATAGCGTTCGTCCGGGATGAGACCATCAAGAAGGATGACATGTATAAGAGTCATGCTGTACATGTTCCTACTGGAGAGCCAGCTGGTAGTTTATCGCGGCCACCTGCTAAGCGCAAGGCTGGGGTTGTTCGTCCTATAACACACGGTAAATTACTCAAGGCAGGCGGTCCTTCAGTAAGTCACGCACCTCATATGAAGCAAGTCATTTACTTACCTTCTCACCAGAAACCCTCTGCGTCAAGACCCAAACCCACCGTTCGTCCGCTTCCTGGACAGTCGAGTGTTACTGCCGCCGCCGCCCCCTCCACGGTTCCCAAGCCTACACCTAAACCGACTCCTAAGGCTGCCCCCACTCCAGTCTCGAAGACTCCAGTTAGTACGGCCTCACGAGGAGCACCGCCTCCTCCGCCACCGCCACCACCTGCGCCTGCACAACCTGAGGTGCCCATGTACCGTGCCAAGTTTGCCTTTGAAGGTCAAGAGGGTGAGATGTCTCTGGCCAAAGACGATCTTGTCGAGGTTCTTGATAAGACTGACGAAACGGGATGGTGGCTGGTGAAGAAAGGCTCGGTAGAAGGCTACGCTCCCTGGAACTACCTGGAACTTGTACCTCCAAAGGCTGCTGCGCCCGCGCCTCCACCACCGCCGAGATCCAGGGCTCCACCTCCCGCGCCCGGCGTGAAGCAAGCACCGGTAGCGTCTTCTCACGCAAAGGTCTCCGTTTCTTCTCTCACTGCGAACGCGAATGCGAAGCCTATCGCAGTCTTTCCAGGCATGGCTGCTGCGAATGGCTCGGCCACGCCATGGAAAAAGACGCCGACTTCTAGTTCAACTTCAGACGATTCACCTGCAAGCTCTAGACCATCGAGTTCCTTAGCATCCAGGGGTCCTCCACCAGTTGCTGCGAAGCCTAAGCCGCCGGTCGTAGCTGCAAAACCTGCTCCCAAGGCTCCTGGGAAGCCACCAGTGCCTACGGCACCGAGACCCAATGCTGCTGCGCCTCCAGTGCGGTCTGGTGGTGTAGTGAAGCCTCCCGCGCCTGCAGGTCAGATGGATCTGGCGGCCCTCGTGAGTATTGTTGATTCTATGGATCTTTCCTTTCTCATCATATCTTTGCAGCTCGCTAGGCGCTCACAACGAAGTGGAGACGAGTAATTTCGTGGCATTTTGATGTACTGTCCTACTCTAAATACCCATGTATTGTACCTTTACCTTCGTGGACTGCACCCGGAAACCTGGATTGGAATAGATGAGGATAGATCGATCGTAACTGAGTCTAAAAAGCCGCCACACATCGGTCTTAATTTTTCTGGTTTGAAGAATTTTTACATCGGCTGTCTCCGTGATTGTCATAACGTAACAGGACAAGTATCAAGTTAGGCTGTTTGCTCAATCATCGTCTTCCCGTTCATCGACTTGGTCCTCAGTACTGCAAATATTATCGTGAACGGTCCAGAGGTCATTCACAAGCTCTCTCATGTCGTCTCTTTCGTCGTTTGATGAGAGAATGTCGCGTCTTCGTTTCAAAGTCGTATCCACGAACTCGGCATATTGCTTGAAGATTTTTGCTGTGCCAGATGAGCACGAAAGCAGAGACAACACCTTTGCTGTGCGATCCGTCGAGTCGACGCTGAAAGTATTACACAGGCTTGCAGGTATCGGATAAGCTGCTGCGTGTGTCCTTCGACTATGTTAATCGGAATTCCGAAATGAGGATTGGAAACTACCTTGTGGTCTGCGTTTCTTCCCCAGACAGTAGTTGTGACCACTGGTTGTAAGCAGTGATGTGGGACGGTCCAAAGCCTCGTGTAACGTCTCTTTGTGCGTAAATGGTATTCCGCCCTAAAGCCTGGAAAATATCGTGTGAGAGGTCTTATCCTACCTGTACACATGATAGAAGCTTACTTCCAAAGTCACAGAATGTGAATAGTTGAAGATACTCCCAAAGGACAGTGAATTTCCCGGGATGAGCCCGCTGATTTCTGCGTATGGCGTGGACACTCCGCGCGCGTTCAATTGATTGGCAAAATCCGAAATGTCATCTGGAGTATGGCACAACCTGCGAAAGCATGGAATCAGCAGTGTCCACGAGCTGGAGAAGACCATAATACCGAAGGCCAAGTGTCGCTGTTTCAATGTGTGCTGACAGGACTGCGGACGCATGATACAAGCTATTAGACTAAATGAAAGACGGTTCAGTTGCTCTTCAGGAACTGCGAAAAAATGGCCAACTTTAGCAGGTGAATGCGTGCCAGTTGCCCAGACTGACGGAGATCGTACAGGCACTGTTAACGACACTAGCTCGCTTTCCCCACGTAGATATAATGCATCGTTGAGTATACGTCTGATCGCACGCTTCTGCTCAAAAGGTCAATTTGAAGGCCTGAAGAGGTATTGGTGGGAAAATGCTGACATCCTCAATGTCGGGGCTCCATGACATCGTATCAGAAAGGAACGGGAAACCGATACACGGCATTTTGGTCATTTCATCACGACATAGGGTGAGGAAGGTGTGAATGAAAGGCCCGAACGTAGACGTGTCATTCAGCACTTGGATCCCCTGGGGAGATAAGTTGTGCAAGGGAAGAAGCCAGATTCAAACTCACCTGCAGAGAATCGGATTCCTCGAGGAATAACCGAACAGAATCTTCCATTAAGGAGACGTCCTGACATGCTGTATGATGAGACTGAATAGCGAGCAAAGGTTCAGGATTTACTTCGTTGTATTGCTCGAAACTGCGCTCGCCGGACCGCCAGCTGCCATCTGTCCCCTCAAAATCGTACACGTCTGGTATCATCTGAAAAGACCTCGGGTGGTAATAGACACGACTGAAATCTGGCCAGTGCCTGATCGTAGGCTCATTGTCGGCCGTTTCTGCGTCCAAGGGGGAGGCACTAGAGCTGATGGCATCTTGTCGATATTCTAAGACATTTCCGTTCCTAGTATACTTTAGAAGGCCGCCCTCAGATCAACCAATGAACCAACCACAGGTTTGTATTCAGTTCGTCGTGTTCATCAACAGCAGTATTTTGAGGTAGGGAACTGTGAGTTTTAGCAGCAGAGCCAAAGTTTTCTGTATATTGCAGCCGTTACGACATGATTAATGCTGATCGGACGAGCAGACTGACCTTTTTTATCGAAGACAAGCACTCTGGGGGTATAACAGTTACCCTACAAGGAGGTCAATGCACGCTGGTCACAAGCCCAGGCCATTCTCACCTCCTTGCTTGTTCCTTCGCGGAACGACGTTTCATGCGAAATGTAATCATTTTCATCGTCCGCAAGATAGGCTTCTTGTGTGTTCCAGAAATGCGCGCCAACGTAATTCGAGAGCTGGCCCGCTTGAATGTAAAGTATTTCTCGCATGTCGATCAATTTTTGAAGTTGAAAGGAAGTGATACCGTGAGAACAGATTCAGAATCATCATTCTATTTCGGGTAGTTCTCAAAGTACTCAACGCCCAACGCCACATATGCACTGGCATTCTTACAGGAAGGAGGAACTAAAGTCTGTCCTAAGAGGAAAGTAACACTGACTGATTGTGTTCCTCGAACGGGAAGCGAATCTTCGTCAAGAAGAGCTACATACTACACTGTCCAAGTACTGAGACGGCAAGGAAAGATATCATAAGACCACTCGAAAGCTATTTAGCGCCCTGCGATCTTCCGGGGTCAGTGGTGCATACCTGTGGGCATCTGGAGCAGGTAGAACACTGCCTGGACCATCGCTTATGCTTCTGAATAAGCCGGGCCTTCTAGGAGGCTGGAGTGAAGTAATCGAGGGGAGTTCGACGGCCCTTCGCTCCGAAATTTGGTTACTGAACGGAGCCAAATTAACTCTGGCTAGCGGAAGGTATTCATGTCGGGTGAATGGTGGAATGTTAGTCAGAGGCAAGGGAGGAGAGGCGGCGCTAGAAGATGGACTAGGATAATGAGACGAGAATCGAGTCGACTGCGTTTCGGAGTCTCCATCGTCGTCTGAGTACTCAGAGGTACGTTCGGGCCTAAGAGGTACCGTCTTTGTCGTCATGATCGCACCCTGGGGAATCTGTAGCTGTCTCAAGTTATCGTAGTGCTCTATGACGGGCAACTTCGAGTAGTCTTTGACCTGAAAGCGTTGAGAAACCAACGCATTCAAGAACGAATGGTATTCACCAGAAAATAAGCAACAACGTGCCATTTTTTGCCTTGGGTAGCACCCGGAGGATAAACAATCGCAGAGTAAGTTTGTTTAGTCAGTCCATGCGGCTTAGATGGTCGATCCTTTCGTCGAGTAGGAGGCGGAATAATAGCAGTAGGATCTGCCGCCCGTTTGGCCCTATGCTTAGGGTGATCAGCGAAACGTCACAAGTAGAACAACAGCAATGTTTAATTCACCGTCTCGCTGCTTTCGCATCGCGCTCATCCTGTGTGGTCTCCACCTTTTCCTCATAGAATAGAAAATCGCCGCGCATGCGACTTTGAGACCTGAAGCGAAAAGTGAGAGCTAGTTCCTGATCAGCAAACCGGTATACTTACCACCGGCGACCATCGGTCCAGCGAATCAACCCGCCTTCTTCATCTGCTTCCTCCCTTTTGAGATGTGATGAGTACGCGAAAGGTACATTACGAGCGCGGCGCACCAGACGTAGACATTTCCCGCACCCAACTCCTTCCTTTCAGCAGCCACAAGTCGGCGCTTTATCAAAGGTAAATAATTTCTTCGGACCGCCTCGAGAATAATCTGTGCGTCACGGGCGTCCCGAAGGTCTTATGGCCATATTCAGCGTCCAAATGGAGCATAACAAGACGAAAACTCACGAAGAGACGGATGTGTGAGGGCCCTGTGGCTCGTTCCATTGTTGCGATGCGGTACAAAAGACATTGTGGGTTCGGAGTGACGCCAAAGACAATCGCCAGCTAAATGAAACTAGGTGCCAAGATATATCCGATGTATGTCACGGCTACACCTACACAAGGTCCACGCCAGCGGCAGATTCCAGGATTCTTTTAGATCTTGGGAACTTTGCGCGAGCTGGGCTGGGCGAGAAACATATGGTGTTCGTCAGATTCTTGACATGTCAAGGATCGTTCCCAGTCGTATGGTGACTATTCAGCAAACGTAAGTTCGCATCATGGCCTGAATAGAGTTATAATTTCAGATTCCACCTCTCCGTGGCCGATCTGGCTCAGAGCATTCTTAAGTAAGTTCCTGTAGAGGGGAATTATCGGTCCGCCGATGTTTTCCCCGCTTTTGGAGGATAGTAATCCAGGAGAGCGGATGAAGTTGGCCGCTCAAAAAACGACTGCGTTCTGATTGTTCTTCGAGTCGCGCATGTCCCACCCCACCATCCCAGCGCGATCAGAATCGCAGTCTCGCGCCCTGGTGAGAGCGCTCAGCACCGTTTGGGATGCCTGTGATATTCCTCCAGAGCAGCCCATACAGACTTTTCGGACTGTGGACTCGGATCCCTTTCCTAGGGTACACGGAGGTAAAATAAGGTCTGTTCTCATGCCTAAAGGCCTGATCACTGATGCCCTGTGCCTGGTGGAGGTCTTGACGTGACAAGCGTCCCGGGAATCGGAAAAGATCTTGAGGTACGGGTGCTTCCCTCGGTGCTTCGAGATCAGAGGATCCCAAATCAATCTCGACGTGGAGTGAGCAAGCCATTGCAGGTTTCATGCGGGAACAGGGAATCATTCCGTTCGGAGCACTCAACGCCGCCCCGGAGCGGCTGGTCAAATCACTCGCTCGTTCCTATCACTAATACAGACTCTACGTGCATGATCATCAAAAGTAAATGAATACGAAGATTTCAGAGTCTACATACCTCGCGCACGCGACAGAGGTAACGCGCTGTAATCATAGGCCTAGGCTGCCCGAAGTTTGACACGTTGTAAGGTTTGCGCTATAATCGGCTGCGTGTGGAAAGATCTTATCAGCCAGCAGCTTCAATGCCGTTTCGTAAGGGACCATTATGCTCACTCTTCGAATACCTGGGCTCATAGAACTACTTCGAAACCGGCTGTTTGTTAGCTTTAAAGATGAGAAATAGCAGTGCTCTGGTCTAAATTCGCACCTGAACTCGGGATTATCGTTCAATAGAAAAAGAAAGGTACATACGATGGTCCTTCTCGGTCCCTGTGGTACCTGGGCAGGTGGGGCAGAAGGGGAAGTCGGTAACATCTCCTTCAAGAAGATTGACAAGTTCATCATGCTGGCATGCTGTTGTTCCCGTTATGTGACCGGATGGCATTGTCAGCGGAAGAGAGCACTAGCGTGAAACAAAGACCCGCCTAATTGAGCGGATTGCTTAAAACCCTGTGAATTTGCGCGGGGTTGCTCGGAAAGTTGAAGTCTCCACCGACGCGAAACCCTTTCACTTGAATCCCAGCCTTATCGTTCAGGGCCAGATATTAATGCAGATATTAAAAGAAAAGATCTTATCCAGTCGTGGGGGTGCATCACAGAGGGGCGACGTAAGTGACGAAGCTGGTTGACGTGGTTCAGAACAGGAACGGCCAGCACAGCCACTGGTCGCACTGTTCCTGATTCTCAGGCACGTGGTCGTGAGGATCTTCGAATTGAACAAGTCTCCCAACTCGCGCTCGCAGTGCTTGAAAGCTAGCTTAGGCGTAGTAACACTATACCTAACAGACTATTCAAGTAAAGGCTATCTCATGACCGTACCTTGGCAGGGTCAAGGCCCGATAATGCTGTATGCAAGAAGCAATGTGCATTTGACACGCACGCCGCAAAAGATGACAGTTTAACATTTAAGAGGTCACAAGTGTTCCACAGACTTAGTATGGACTATAATAGCTGCTAATCAGCTCTCTTATTCCGACAACACGAGGAGCCGGAGAACTAAGCACGGGCCTGTTTTAGCGCCGAAGGAGTCAAACATAACTTCAAGCATAACACCTGACCTTGGCTTGAACCTCTGATCGCTTTAAGTATCAAGTATAGTATAGCAGAACCCTTTCAAGCGTGGGGTTCAATTTGGTCTAGACTCCTGCCCGTAGCTTCTTGCCGAGCTCGGAGGGGTGGCGCAATATCTCTCGTACGGTTCCAAGAAGAGAGCCTTCCACCATTAGACACAGAATGCAAGACGGATGCCGCGAATTCGTTACTCTCCCACCCGGACCAAGCCCGAGTCGTCCGAGATGTCCCAGTAACTTAAAGATTTGTTCTAGATCTTGTGTTTACTATAAGTCCCTAGCGAACAAGAAGCAGAACCATGCATGACCTATACGGATCTAGAGTTCCTCGAACGGCTCACGTTAGCCGCCCACCCACAAGTCACAAAGCAGCGCCTTTGCCATGATGTCGGAATCTCATCGCGAGCCTCGATCACAAGCAGCTGCGGCGGAGAAATGAGAGCATAAACGACTCTGCACGGAGAGAGATAAGCCAACAGGGAAGCACAGTCATCAGGCTTAAGGTAAAATAGCAGCATGAGCAAAACCCGGCGTGGCGTACATCTTGACAGCTATTCACCTCGTAACACCTACGCCACGTGAAATGGACACTTTGGGGACAGGACTGGGCCCCCCAAAATTCACCCTTGCTTCTTGCTGTCATCTCCTCCGCGTCCGCCTCTTCATCTTCCGTGTTTACTCACCCAACTGCCACACCTTATCGTGTTGATGAAGGAAATTGCCTTGCTTCTCTCTGGGTTCCTTTCCCTTCAAGTCTCGCTCTGTCCATTCACATGTCACATCCATGACACACACAGCTCCCGTTAAGATTCCCCTTGACCTTGTTCAACCTCATGTCGAGCCTCGACTGAGTCACCCGAGAACAATTTGTTCATCTCATCTGATAGGCATTCACTTTGCCGTTTCTGTGATGTCTGCTAACAATGCCATGGGCTTATCTGGCATTCCAAAGAAGTCTTTCTCTCTTCAGCTAATGAACTCATCCTCAATGAAACAGAAAAAAAACAGCAAGTGAAACGATGTAAAATCCGAAAAAATGCATTACATGATTCATAACGAAAAATGGTGGAGAATGTACATATAGATGACGGTCATAATGAATGCTAATAAATAATACGGATAGGTCGTGCTGTCTGTCGTGTTCTACTAGTAATTATGCTCATCTCGTCGCGAGGTGTATGCATGCATGCATGCAAACAGTTCTAGGGAGATTCCGTGACTAATATCGGCGGCGGGCTGGGTGAGTCGGGCAGCGCCATCGCCGCGACCTCGTCCTCAGAATCAAGCCCATCATCGTCACCGTTGGTTGTTCGTGGGGGAGGAGGCTCGTCGTCTATCCGCATGCTCGCATCCGGGTCTTCGTCGGGAGCCTCCCAATCTCGCACTTCTTCCGCGCTTAACACTTTAGCGCCACCCTTCCCTTGCTCAACAAAGTCCTTGGGTTGCGTCTCAAGCGCGCGCCTTCCTGTCTTCACCAAACCGTCTAGTAAAGCCTTGACGCGGTGGTAACACTCGTCGCCCTTGGTCATACTCTCTTCGTCACCTTCCTGATCCGCCTCATTCTCGTCATCGTCATCTTCATCTTCCGTGTCATCCTTGTTATCCACGGATGATTTGACGGCGCGGTAGGCGCGCGGAGGAAGGATGAGGCGCGACTCGCGAAGTTTACGCTTTAAATCGCGTATTTCCTTCGCTTGTCGGTGTTTAGTAGCTTCTAAGGTTGCGTTAATGGCAAGCAACGATCGATTCGTTATTTCCAAATCCTCAATCTACCCACCACCGTCAGAAAGAGATTCGGCACGTTGAAGTGAAATAGCTACCTTTCGATTGGTCTTGGCATCTGCCCTAACCTTCCGCGTCACATCGTCAACATCAGTGCCCCGACCATGACTACTATCATCAGAGAAGTCATCTTCCGTCGTGCTGAACTGCACAAGGGTATCAAGTGCAGAGCGTAAACTTGACGGATTGGGTGCTCCGTTTAAGCTTGGAGCACTGTCGCCGGATTCCGGGTGAGATGAACGCGACGCAGATGACCGGGAGGAGAATGAAATAGCAGACGTAGGAGGAGAGACTGGCGGTAAAGGTATGGTAGTGGGATCCACCTTGGCGATGATGTTATAATTCACATGCGCGTCGTCCCGCGGAAACGGTTGGTAGGAGTGATGTGCTGGTGGAGAGGCATGAGCTCGACCTGAACCATATCGGTACGGGTTAGCTGCTGGTGAGCCAGTCGTTATAGGGTAAAAGTTGTATTCGGGTGTGGTGGAGGATGTATTAGCCGAACTCAGAGACAGGTTAGAGGACGACATGGATGGAGCTCGAGTCCTGCCATTCGCTGGACGCGATGAGGGGTGCGATGGGGGAGATGGGGATAATGAGTCTCCGTGTTTGACGAGCTTTGTTATCCTTGACTTGATTTTGGGCGCAACGTCCCCATGCATCGCGTCTCGAATTTCCGGGTCCGTGAAAGTGTCCGAGGCTGGAGAGACTGGTGACCCATGGTTCACTTTGGGTATTGATAGTCCGGGGGCGTCGTGAAGAATGGACACGCTTGAAGTCCTTCTGTGTGGGCTGGTGTTGAGCGGACTTGGACTATCTAACGACGGTGTCTTGGACAGCCCATGATACATCGACACGGGTGTACCTGGCGTCGAGCTCGACGATACCGTCGGTGGAGATCGTGCAGTTGGGCGAGCTGGGAACGGTCGTGACTTTGGCTGGGTCGGAGGGGTGTTAAAGCGCGGAGGCGGCCTTATTCCTGCAGGAGAATTAGCACGAGGAGTCGTACTGCTTGTCACAGTGGTAGTGAGCCGGGATGGCTTCCTGGTCAAGGAATTGGGTGTCGCTGAGCTGTTAACCTTGGCTTTGACCTTGACTACTGTCGGTCGCGCTGTCGGTGACGCCTGGCGCTTGAGGGGGGATGGTGGGCGAGCATTGTATTTCGTATTCGTCGATGTATCCGCATGTCCGTTATAGGTGAGCTTAACCGTTACCTATCCCGACTTTGAACGCTTGCCAACGAGGGCGACGAGGAGGAGCGCACCTTTCGTCTAGCGTCACCATCCATGGACGGCGTCAAAGGGGATATACAATAATTACAAGGGCCGCCAAGGCGGCGTCGTGGTGGAGAGAACAGAGGGTTATGATCGGAGAAATCCGATTCAAAATGGAAATGCTTCTTTCCAGGTAATATTACACTTTTTTAATCTACACCAAGCCCTTCTGTGCCAATACATTCAACACCACCTTCTCGATAAGAGGACGTAGTTTTCCCCCATCGCCTTCCAGAGCAGCATGTACACTTTTCTCCACATATTTCCCAACCATATCTACTTCAATGTTCACCTTGGATCCAACCGCTTTCTTGCTCAGAGTAATCTTCTCTTGCGTGTGTTGGATCAGCATAACATCGAACGTCCTCCGAGTGTCATCTACGGCCGTCAGAGTCAAGGACGTCCCATCGATGGTAACGTAGCCTTTCGGAATCAAGTAAGGGAGCAGAGACGGTCGAGACACTGTTGGTTCCGGGAGTTGAAAGCTCAGACGAAGAGAATCACCATCCGGAGACCGTTCCGCAACGGTCGCCGTCGTGTCTACATGGCCCTAGAGCAGCTCACCCCGTCAGGCGACCCGCCTTTCCAAGTAACCAATTTGCACTTGCCTGTACAAAGTGGCCCCCAAAGCGCACATGCGGAGCCATGGCACGCTCTAGGTTGAGCTGATCGCCCACCTTGCGTTCACCTAAGTCCAAGCGTTGGCGACAATAGTATGGGCAGCGGGACAAGATGGTCCAGAATTACCTAGATCAGTTCGTTCCAACGTCTCGTTGGCCAGCCAGACTTTGAACCATCCACTCTTATCAAATTCGGTGACGGTCAAACAGGCACCGTTGACTGCAATGGAGTCTCCAATGTTGCAGTCTCCAAGGATGGGTGCTGCATCCGAGACAGTCAATGTGCAGCCTCCCGCGTCGACGATAATGTCGGACACGGTGCCCAGGTGCTCAATCTAGGGATAAATGTGTTAGAGATCAGTCTATATCTGCTGCGCTGGCAATGCATACTAAGCCGGTGAACATGGTGGTGGTAATTGAGTAAGTACCGAGTAAACGTACTAAACGCGGCCGATCGCTTTCTCATTTCTTGTTCATTTCGAGTTAATTACTCGTAACTACGCGTCGTTCTACTTCCCGAGCCTTCAGCCAATGTATACAGCCCACATTGCTGAAAACGAGACAATTATTTTGCGGTGGAACCCAGCCGACCGCCAAACGTCCGGCCCTCAACCGCTTCGCAAGGACTTGCCAAACAATCATCACCATTTTCAAGTCAACCACCTACGCCGCAATGGCTGGTGCTCAACCTCAGAAACCACCACAGCCAGAGCCTCCGCTCAAAACACGCAGTCTGTTAGAGTCGTACAATGGTATGCGCCACAATCCGTAAATACTTCCGAAGCTGACATCATCACCAGCGCTTCCTGCTCGGACGCGTCGCACTCTAGCAGCTGGGATCTTTGCCTTTGCTGGAATCGGATTACTGGTATCCGACTATCTGGAAGCTAAAATGCCTCCCGAGAATCAGAAGAAATAACATGCTGTTTATTCTTTGCCACCAGAAGGAACGTGTGTTAGAAAAGAAATACAATGTGAGGATCGGTTCTAGTATGGCTGCGGTCTGAATGGAGGAATTGGACGCGTGCTTGGGCGTCGGAACAAGGGATCGAGAGGATGCGGGTCATCCCACGCTGCCGCGTACGTCGGCGAAGGAACAGCGGGCAATCCACCGCCCTTCTCTGCGCCCGAATATTGATTCTCGTTACTATCTCCTCCCAGCCACGATATCGTTTTCTTCTTCTCCCAGTCCTCCGACAAGTCGCTATCATCGCCTTTTCTCTTTCCAGTGATAACACCCTTCACGAAGCCCCACCAGGCGTCGAAGAAGCCGAGCAGCATGGTGATTACGACGGCAATAACAATGCACAAGGCGGTAATGCCGACGACCTTTCCTCGGCTCATCCTGGATCCATCCTGAGCTGACGGGCTAGGGCTGGGATCGGGATGTATATCGTCGTTATGAGTAGGAGTGCCGATATGAGTTGTAGGAAGAACAGTGCTGTATTTAGTACTGCTAGAGCTTGGGCTCGACGTTAATGATGCTCGCATTGAGGTGCTGGACTCGGATCTCGTGGAAGGTGGCAGGCTCGTAGTGCTTTGTGTGTGCGTCTCCACGGTCTCAAACGCCTTTTCTGAAAGAGACGAGAGAAGAGATATAATTAGAGGCGTAGTAGCGTGCAACTCGGTTGTGAGGCTTGTATGTTGTTCCTTGGTCGTAGTAGTGGTTGATGGTGCCAATGCGAATGGTGGCGTATCATTTTCAGGAATGAGACCTAGTAGCTGGCGAGGCGGGATAAGCGCGTAAACGCATACATGATGAAGAGATAAGAGCTGCGTCAAGGCGAGTCTGAGCAGCATGGTTGTTGTTGTCGTTTAAGCATAAACTACACACCGCGTTCCTTTTGAACAACAAAGCTAAATATAGACCGTCCAAGTCTCTTATTCTAATAATTTAACAAACATCGTCCAATCCGGACTGCGTCTACACATCTCTCTAAACAAGCCACCTGCACGAAGGAGGTCCTTTGGCGTCCCAAATTCGACCACCTCCCCTTGATCTAGAACTAGAATGCGATCATAGTCGATGATGGTCTTTAACCGATGCGCAATCGTAATTACTATTG